>JAXCGZ010008447.1:20000-25000 GCA_037179515.1 Halocaridina rubra
TTATTTAATCACTGCATTTCAGCTTTTTGTATAGTCTTCGTTATTTCCTATTGAGTAATTAGTTCTTTGTCATATATTATTCTGTATTCGGAAACTAAAATATGCTTGAATAAATCAATTAATTCCTCATTTTGTATAAAATGCTTTCAATTCCGAGAATAAGTTTTAAAATATTTGATTTGGTTTTACGTCTCGAACTCCCTTTTCTACTAAGGGCTAGGACGGATGCCTTCTTGCGAAGGACTTGTTTTGGCATGTGTAATCGCTACCCTAAGTGTATGGCTTTACTAACCTCAGTCCGTGACGGGGCGCGAACCCTCGACCTGCCGACACAGAGTCGCGGACGCTACCATTAAGCTACGGAGACTACTATAAGTTTTAAAATATTAAATGAAGTAATTTTATTATTGTTATTATACCATTTCATGAAGTACAATCAGCTAAAATATTATGGATGATATGAGCGAGCACAAATTACTTATTCATTTTTTGCAATTGTTTTGTGCCTTTACAAGTGAATATACAAAAACTTTCAACATATACCAAACAACGAGAAAGGATTATAGAATATATTAAATTGGTTGATGAAAAAGTGACTATTTTTTTTACTAAACTATATCACCATTTCTAGTGAACAGGAAAATATTTGAACAAGTAATATTCGATTGGGAAGGCTTAATATATTTATTCTAAGCTTGGGTGACTAAAATTATCAAAGAATTATTAATATTCTCGTTATTTTTTTATCAACGACTGCATGCATACACACTTTAGACAAATAACATTCAGTGGGAAAATAATTGACAAAATTATTTCAGATTTAGTTTTTCTTATTTACATTTCTATTGTTACGTTGGGTGAGTTCATCCAGGTGAGGAGTTGATCGTCCTCTGCATCCCATAGATCATATTTCTTGCTCTCTCACTCAGCATTTTCTTCTTTCTTTCAACTGTAGTGGGGGACAAGTACACATCCAATGTTTTCTTCGTGTGTCAGCAATATCGACTAATTAGAGAGGAGAAAGGGGACAGGATATTCCCCTCTTTATAATTTTCCCCCATGAGGGAGTAAGATTTACGAGGGAGCTTTATCTATGGGAACCCCAGGCAAATATTGTGGCCTTTATGTAATGATAGATATTAACATTACCGCTCTCTCTCTCTCTCTCTCTCTCTCTCTCTCTCTCTCTCTCTCTCTCTCTCTCTCTCTCTCTCTCTCTCTCTCTCTCTCTCTCTCTCTCTCTCTCTCCCCATCATGGCAGGCCTCAGTCTTTGACCGAAAGACTGCTGATGATAGTAGGCCATAGTTACGTTGGGGCGTAACCTTCAGGATCGGACTCTTCCACGTGATCCGATCTCGAAAGGATTAGATTCCTTGATGGATTGCTCTAGAAAGACCAACCACATAGCTTTAGTTTTCATTTTTTAGAAAACAGAATGCTTCAAAAGACTTTTAAAAAGAAGCAATGTTTCATATGCTGAATCTAGATTTGATAATTTAACGAATTTGAAGCAATTATATATATACTGTTAATTATATCAGGATATTTAAAAAAATGTCAATTTGAGAAGTTCTTTCACATTTTTACCCAATACTTTCTTATATGTGGAGTAGAGTTTTCTAATACAATTTTAAGGTGAATCTATTAGCAAGTCTCTTCATAATATGTATAAACCACATAATGTCAATATTTTCCCTACTTCTCTAGTCTCCCCTCTCAGCCCTCCCCCTCAGCTGAGGGCACTAACATTCCCAATATAATTATATATTTGCATGACTGTAGTTTTATTATATTACTAAATAAATTAGCAGAAAAAAAATTATTTAACCAGAACCGCCTCATCCTTTATGGTGTGTTAGCACACATATCATTCACTATATGCTATGAATATAAATGAGCCATACAAGTGATGTAATGATCATGTAGAGAATCATTATCGTGAACTGATTAGGATCGTATCCAAATCATCCGTCAAGTAAATGATGCCCAAATCCTTAATGAGATCAGTCCATAACAGTCTGTGATTTAGATACAGTGAAAAGGTAAAACAATGAAACGAGAAACGCGGAATATAGCCAATTGTTTCATGGAATAAGGCCAAAAATTTTACTACAATTTAGACTTAATAATTACGCTACCAGAACTAATGTCTTGCTTTAAGTGTTTACATAGGGACATCAACTCATCGAAAGGCTGAGTTCATGACAATATTGCATCCTTTATAGAATTCTTATAATAATCTAATATGCAAAACGCTGGACGTATGTTGACTCAAATAGCAATGGTAATGCTTTAATATCTGTATCACAACAATTCAGAGCTTGAGGACAGACACGCATGGTGGTAGTAATGGTTCTGCCCATAACCTTGCACCTCCCAATAGATCAGCTTCTTTCACTCTTCACTATTTTAACATTCGTGAGCTGAACGCTAATCTTTCATCTGTGGAACAGCATTTGAATACTTTCCTCCCTAACCTCCTCCTCCTATCGGAAACCCAGCTGTCTATACATGCTTCCACTGACCCATTTCAAATCTCTCACTATAATCTGTATATTCGTTTTCATTCCAAAGGTTGGGTCTGCGCCTACTGAAGCCCTAACACTCCTGCTGCGAGGCTCATGGACCTTGAATCTCCTGACTTTGTTGTTCTCTAGCTAAAAGTCTATCTCTCTACTACCACTATTTTCCTTTGCTTCTGCCACCGTCCTCCAAACTCCACCAATTTTGTGTCTTTCTTTGAATACTTGTACACGTGCCATGAGTCCTTGCTATCTTCTTACCCACACAACAAAGATCTCTACATTGGAGACTTCAATGTACACCACAGTGAGTGGCTTCATTCTTTTCATACTGATGTGAAAGGAAGTGAGGCCCTTGCTTTCTCTATTACTCACGATCTGGAGCAAATTATCAAACATCCTACTGGTGTTCCTGATCGTCACGAACATGCAGCAAACATTCTTGACCTGTTTCTTACTTCTAACCCTTCAAACAACTTTTATTCTGTGCTTTCCCCTCTTGGTAATTTGACCACTCTATGATCTCAATCTCCTTCATTTTCGCACCCTCTCCACCAATCCCTCCTACTCAGCGCCGCCTTTGGCACTTTGAGCATACCCAACATGAAAATTTGCGTAACTTCCTCTTTGACTGCCTATGGGACGGCTACTGCTTTCGGTCCCGCAACCATGATCAGGTAGCTCTAAAACTTGCCAAGGTCATGACCACGGGAATGGAAGCGTACATCCCCTCTTCGGGGACAACGATCTAACCAAGCCTCTCTTTCTGATTTAACTCCCTCTGCTTTTAATGTGGCTAGTAATCGCTGTACTGCTCAGATTCAAAGGTCTAAGGCTTCCTTTATAAATAGAAGGTTGATGACCTTAACTACTCTCCCACTGACAAATGCTTCTGGTCCTTAGCCAAAAAACTCTCCAAAATCTTCTGTAACTCAAGCTTTCCCCCTCTCATACATTCTGATGGCTCTACAGCTTGCTCTTACACAGACAAAGCCACTCTTTGGCTCTCGTTTTTCTGCCAACTCTTCTATAAACGATTCCAGCGCACCTGTTCCTCAATCTTTACCCCTCTCTAACCCTATGCCCTCCCTTATCTTTTCTTCACACATAGTTCATAAGGCTCTTTGCTCGCTAAAGACGAACAAGGCATCTGGTCCCAATGGTATACCTGGGCTCCTTAAGGAGTTTACAGATGAACTGGCTTCCGAGCTTTGCCATCTTTTTTGCCTCATTCTGTCAAACAGTATCTTCTATAAACGATTCCAGCGCACCTGTTCCTCAATCTTTACCCCTCTCTAACCCTATGCCCTCCCTTATCTTTTCTTCACACAAAGTTCATAAGGCTCTTTGCTCGCTAAAGACGAACAAGGCATCTGGTCCCAATGGTATACCTGGGCTCCTTAAGGAGTTTACAGATGAACTGGCTTCCGAGCTTTGCCATCTTTTTTGCCTCATTCTGTCAAACAGTATCGATCCTTCATCTTGGAAGCATGCTCGAGTACTACTTGTTTCTAAGAAGGGTGACTGCTCTATTCCTTCAAACTACCGACCTATTGCCCTAACCTCCTCTATTGCTAAAGTTTTCGAAACTTTCCTCAATACTCACTTCTTGAAACGGCTTGAATCTAACTCACTTATCTCCGATCACCAGTACGGTTTCTGCAAGGCAAGATCCTCTGGTGATCTCCTATCCTATCTTACTCATGTATGGTCAACTTCTCTGGGGAACTATGGGGAATACTTTTGTTGTCACCCTTGATACCTCTAAGGCTTTTGACAGAGTCTGGCACAATGCTCTGTTGGCTAAACTCCTTGCCTATGGCTTTACCCCTTCTTTCTGTTCTCTGATTTCTAGTTTTCTTACTGACCACTTTATATCTGTAGTTGTTGATGATGCGACATATAGCTATTTCTCGGTTACCTGTGGTGTTCCACAGGGCTCAGTTCTTTCACCTACTCTGTTCCTTCTCTTCATCAATGATCTTCTACAATCCCCATCTTCCTCTTTTCATCTGCCTTTTCTTCACAACCTTCATCTGCTACTCGTAAGCAGTCTCGTATCTCATTTTCTTCTACTCTCAACTCCGATATGCAGAGAGTATCTGAGTGGGGCACTCAATATTTAGTTAAATTCAATGCCTACAAGACACAGTCTTTGGCTATCTCTGTATCTTCTTCTCCTACTGATAACCCTATAGTCTTCGAAACTAATGAAATTTGACCTCTTAATTCTATCAACATATTAAGAATCCATATAGCCTCTAACTTGTCTTAGAGGAATCACAAAATCCAAATTTCTAAATCTTCATCCAATATATTGGGGGTTTTATTTCGTTTTCGTCATTACCTTTCCTCTTCACAGTTACTTAAAATTTATAAAGGTCTTATCCGTCCCTGCTTAGAATACTGCTCACACATCTGAGGTGCTTCTACTTATACTTATATCCTTGATAAGGATGAATCTAAGGCAGTCAGAC
>JAXCGZ010008448.1:15000-20000 GCA_037179515.1 Halocaridina rubra
TACAATATACGGCTTGTTTTCTATTTTTCAAGCAGCTCTTAAATAACTGTAATGGTGTTCCCCTAATACCCACGCAAGTTAGTTTTTCTATTAGTATATTATGGTCTAATGAGTCAAATGCTTTGGACAAGTCTAGGAAAACCCCTGCAGCAAAGTTTTTATTTTCCAAATTTTGATAAACATCACTTGTAAAGTTCATTATTGGTTTTTCAGTGGTCTTATTATTACGGAATCCGTATTGATTTTTTGATAATAGGTTGAACTTTTCAAGGAATTCTTTAAGTCTGTGAACATTCGCTTTTTCAAACACTTTACTTAAGGACGGTAAGATAGGTCTATAGTTATTTTCATCATCCACAGTGCCTAACTTACATATAGGTATTACTCTCGGACTTTTTAGTTTGTCTGGAAAACATCCTTGCTGAAAATATAGATTGATTATGTGGGTGAGTGGGGTACCAATGTAATGGGCAGTGACCTGGAGTAGTTTTGATGGAATTTCATCATATCCCGACGCTGTATTTGGATTTAAGGCTCTTATTTATTTAGTGACTTCCTCCCTTGTTACAGGATACAAGTAAAACGAAAAGTCTGGTGGATTATTAAGAAACTGTCGGTGTGAGTTTTGTTGAACATTTTGTTGTTCCTGTGTTGGTTGTGCTATAGTTAAGAAATGATTGTTAAAGATGTTAGCAGTGTGGTCATTATCGTTTTTTAATTTGATTTCCTTTGAATGATTAATTTGTTTTCGTCCCATTAGGCTGTTTATTGTACTCCAGGTGGACTTGCTGTTTCCTTGTTCCTTCTTAAGCTTATCCTGAAAATATCTATTTTTTGCAGCTCGGTGTAGTGCTACTAATTTGTTCTTGTAAGCTTTATATCTTGTTCCAAAAGACAAAGGCCATTTTGATGCAAGCCTTTCTAATCGGTGTTTTTCTTTGATACTATTTTTTAATCCTGCAGTTATGTGTGGGCATCTGTTGTTTTTATTATTTACAGTCGATTTTCTTAGAGGAAAGCAGTCTAGAAATTTATCTCTAAATGTACAGTGAAATTTAATAAAAGCTTCATTTGCATTATTTAGGTCAATGATATGTTGCCATTTTTCATGTGATATATCTCTAGTAAATTTAGCTATGTTATCATCAGACTAATGTCTTTTTTCTACATATGCATCAAATTTATGTTCTTCTTTTTTAAACTGGGAGTATACTGCGAAATGATCTGTTATGTCGGTGTACACTATGTAATTACTTATGTTGTCTTCAAGATTTGTGGTCCAGATATGATCGATTAGAGATGCACTATTTTCAGTTACTCTCGTAGCTTTAGTAGTTATTGGAAAGCAGCCACGTGAATACATTAAGTTTATAAAATCAGTTACTCTTTGATCATTTATTTTAAACAAATCTAAGTTTCAATCACCGAATAGATAAATAGTTTTGTACTTTTTTCTTGCTGCAATATCAAATACTTTCAGTAAAGCTTCAAGGAATTCAGGCATGTTCCCCTTTGGTGGTCTATATACAGATGCAAAGAAGCAATTTCCCTTACCGTTATGTACCTGTACACTAACACATTCAATGAATCGTTCCATCATACTGCACTCCTTTATAACACTCGAGCTATACTTATTAGCTACATACATACAAACTCCTCCACCTTTCCTGTCTCTGTTCTGAGTGAACATATTGTACCCTGTTATATTATACAATGATTCAATATCATTATCCAGCCTAGTCTCTGAAAAACCCATTACATCACATATATTATTTTCTGTTAAACATTGATCAACAAATATGTGAAGATTATTTGCAAGACTTCTAATGTTCATGCACAAAACCGAAAAGGCATTAGATTTATTTAAATTTGAATACAGTTCATTTAAGTATATATAAATTGAAAAAAGTGTTGGTTGCATTTCTCATATTATTCAAAAACAAATCTATTTAATTTTCAAGATCAAGTGGGTTAAATATCATCTTATCAAGATCATTGATACATAAATAATTGGGAAGTACTTTGTCGTTGTTTGTTAGCTTTATAAGTTCATCGTCACTAATGGAATAGTATGGGAGGTATCTATTTACATCCATGGTGAAGAAATAAATTATACTACTTTTACATTACTGACTTACAAGCTACCATATACTTCTACCATATCTTACCGGGTTCTTCCGGCCATTTATTTGTTTAGGGTGGGAGGGTTTTATAGCTCCCGTGGCGGGAGACACGGCAGGAGGGGGTGCGGGTGATGACATATCACTCTCCCACCCCCCCACTCCCGTACCCCCCACCCCCGCACCACCGATCCTGGTCAACTCCTCATCCACGCCACCCACAGCACCCACAGCACCAGCCACACTCTCAGAGTTATATCATTCCTTCACGATGAGCTTCGTATGTTTAAAGTAGGCAAATTTCCCTTCTGATCTAGCCTTTTTTAGTTGTGGCATCTGTGCAGATTTTATTGCCTGTGATGCGGCACACAGGTCATCATTAAGGTAGATCTTGGTGCCTTTCAACTTTTTGGCATTTCGCATGACCGTCTCTCTGTCACAGTAGTGAGAGAAACGAGCCACTATGGTGCGAGGTTTGTCATCACGAAGTGGTCCCACCCTGTGAGCTCTCTCCAACATCATGCCTTCTAGCTGTAATTTATCGGCTATCAGGGCTGATACCATCCTCGTTGTTTGCTCCCAGGTCTCCCCATCGCGTCACCGCTTAATCGGATGTTATTTCTTCTGGAATAGTCTTCTTGGTAATTCAAGCGTTCTTCTAAGGTGGTTATTTGTTGATTTGCAGAATTTATTTGTTGAGATAGATTATCGATTGTTTCTTTGTCGTTACTCTTTTCTTTCTCATGAATTTTAATGATCGATTTGAGGTCATCAATTTCACTCTGGCTGAGCTCCAGGCTTGTCGTCAGGTCGGAAACTGTGGCTTCGAGTGATTTTATCCTGTCACTAAGCTGTTTCACCATTACCTCCATAGCATTCTTATATGCATTTTCTTGAGATTCCAATAGTTTGGTAATAACAGTTGGATCCATTGTTGTTAAGCAGAGCCGCGGTGGAAGCTCAGTGACGTCACAACACCAGTGCGCATGCGCAGAAGTCAGCCAACGGGTCAAGAGGGGATGTAGAGTAGGGATTCAAATCTTTCAAATATTTCACTTCAAGAAAAAACAAGTTCAGCACAACTCACAACTCCTGCAAAACCCTCTAGAGAGTCATTGTGGTCTTAGATACCTTGCTTCGGTGATTTAACATCCGTAGCAGGTCACAGTCTCTTGTTTATTCCTAAATATTGGAGAGCTCACAAATTGTAAACAGTGCCAGTCACCTCATTCCCCCTTGTAAGGGGGGTGGCCGAGCCAAGAAATGCACATTAACCATGATCCACATGCACACCTCAACCACTCCTCTCAGCTCCTTGGGCATAGAGGGCTGCCACGTCTCCCCCCTTCCACTCTTGAGTCACCCACATGGTAGGTGGGCGAGGATATTCTACAATGAAGCCCGACAGCTGCAGCTGGTTTACCCCCACCGCTTCATCAAATGGCAATTCCCCTTACCACAGTTCATTGAGCTAGCAGGTGCGAGTAATCCCTTTGGGCCGCGTCATATATGCACAGTCTTCCTCCACTCATTCCTATCTCTTGCATGCACTCTGCCCTGTTCCACTGACATTCCACGTGCATTCAGTGCTCTTTTCATCCCATTCATCCATCTCATTTTAGGTCTCCCTTTTAACCTAACTCCAATCACTTCTGCGCTCCATACTCTCTCCACTAATCATTTATCACTCATCCTTTCCATGTGTCCAAACCATCTCAACAATTTCTAATCTAACCTATCCGACAGCTTCATTCCAACACCCATTCTCTGCCTGACATCCTCATTTCTTACTCTATCTATTCTAGATACCCCAATCATACCTCTCAAACACCTCATCTCCACTACATTCAACTTGTTTCTTTCATCTTCTCTTGCATTCCAAGTCCTTGCTCCATACAATGCTGTCAGCACAATCACACCTTCATATATCCTTCTCTTTGCATTCATTCCCAAATATCTATTTTTCATTACACTTTTCAACCCAACTAGACATTTACTAGCTTCCTTCACTCTGTGATTTACCTCTACATCCACTCGTCCACTCCTTGATACATGTGACCCCAGATACTTAAAACTTTCAACTTCTTCAAGCAACTCCCCATTCACTCCTACAATCAATCTGCCAACATTAACACTCCTTGTGCATATCATGACTTTACTTTTACCAATATTCACGTGCAGCTTCCTTCTTTCACACACACTAATAAACTCAGTCACCAAATGATTCAATTCATTCACAGTATCAGCCACCAGTACAGTATCATCCGCAAATAGCGACTGACTCAATTTCCACAACCTTCCCTCCTCACACACTAGTTCCAAGCCTCTGTCTAATACTCTTTCATTTACTTCTCTTACCACTCCATCCATATACACATTAAACAACCATGGTGACATTACACAACCTTGACGTAACCCAACATTCATCTCAAACCATTCATTCATATTATTCCCAACTCTCACGCATGCTCTACTATTCATGTAAAAACTCTTCACCGCATTCATTAAACTTCCACTTATTCCAACCAGTCACAACACCCTCCACAACCACTCTCTATCTACCTTGTCATATGCTTTCTCTAAATCCATAAAGGCCCAAAAAGTGTCCTTACCTTTCTCCAAGAACTTCTCACACACCTTTCTTACCGCAAACACCTGATCCACACACCCTCTTCCTTTCCTGAGCCCACACTGTTCTTCCTCAATCAATCTCTCAGTACCTTTCCTAATTCTCTCGATTAACACTCTTCCATATACCTTACCAACTGCACTCAACAAACTAATTCCCCTAAAGCTACTACACTCATACTTATCTCCTTTCCTTTTGTAAAGTGGAACTACACATGCACTCTGCCAATCAACTGGGACCCTCCCTTTCCT
>JAXCGZ010008448.1:32500-35451 GCA_037179515.1 Halocaridina rubra
TCTACGAACTCAAATTTAAACTTTTAGAGTGACTCTTCAACAGAATTACCTCAGGAGACAGGGGGGAGTTATATATTTTTTCTCCTTTTCCATACTTACGATCGGAGAGGTACTTAACTACCTTCTTTTTTACTCTCTTTCCTTTTCCTACCCAAAAATACTGTTTAGTAACTGTCTTCTGGACTTCAAATGGCTAGCTTTTGCAAAGAGTTTTGCTTGTAGGCGCTGTTCATCCCCTGTCTCTTTGGTTTTTGGATCGACTTCGTCTCTTTCAAAAACAGAAAATGGCTGTGTGACATTCTTGTTGTCATTTCTTGTGAGTTTGCATTCTCTTCTTCATGACCATGCTGAAATAATTGTGACAAACATTATCATGGCTAATACTGTCAAAGTTTTATTTTATCTAATTAGCATATTCTTTCGGACAAATTATGTATATACTGCAACTGGAAAGAAAAATAAAAAATAATTCAGAGATTCGCGTCCTTTATCAATTAATATTTCTCTTGGAATTTCTGAAAATTGAATAATAATCTCGTTGGTGGAGTAGGGGACAAAACAAAAATAAAATAAAATCTGCATCTCAGCCATATCTGGGCAGGTGGAAAATCACTTTGCCTCGAAAATACCTCTAAATAGATATCGCAACAGCTACATCACCCCCCATTAAAACTACATGCATATGGCTCGAATTAAGACAGGATGACGCAGGGGAAGAGTCCTCCCAGACCCTATCCCCATCCTGCTTCCCCACAGTCTTCTTGCGACTCCACCCACGAAAGCAACCCTCCCATGATACCCTGGTTAGCCATACCAATCCTCTCTCGCACTCGCATCACTTCCAAAACTCGCATTCCTTTCTTTCAGTGTAACTCCCCTTCTAGTCACTACTCTATGTACCACGCGTGGTTTCCCTTCCCCGTCACTCTGAGGGAGTGCGTGTCTGAAGTCTCGGTTGGTCCGGGTGGTCACATGACTGCATCACCAGTTCTAGGTCCTCCCTATGCTCCCAACTACGGTACGTTAAGGCGACACTTAAACCCCCTCCTATCACAGCACAGTTACTCTACTCACTTTTCCCACCTGCATAGCGCGAATATAAAACTCGTTGTATCAAACAATAAAAATCTAAATAACATCATAAAATTTTCTTATTCTTCAAAAAGATGCATCATGCACGTAATTTAATACCGAAGATTGATACAATTACTATTTCTTTATAAAAACAGCGTTGGAAGAACGATCGATCATTCCCGTATTCTTCTCGCTAAAAATATCACCCGAGAAAACAAGAAAGAACCTTAAAAACGGATTCAGGTGTGTTTCTCACTAGAATTCGTTTGCTCATTTTGGAGTATATAAAAACTCTACTACTTATATTTTCTATTCTAGACACTGTCAGTTTTTGCTTTAAGAAATTAATATAAAAATTATTTTACATGTACATTAAATCTTTTTCAATTAAAATCAATACCTTTGACTGTTGAATAATCAATTTAGGCAATGATAAGAATAAATTGAACACCCTTCAAATGCAATTACTCATTAAATTATTCAAATTATAACAAAAATGTAGTTTATCACTGCTTATAGCTATTAGTTAAAATTATCTTTGTTAGTAATGGGTACCGAAATTCTACTTTTATTAATTTACTAAAGCCATACCCCTTTTATATGTGGGGTGGCTGAGTCAAAGCACTACAAGTAAAATGGCAGAGACCTCCTACCTCAATTTCTTTTAATAATTGTCCCATTACTCACTGGATACAGATCACAAGTACTTAGCTATTTTGGGATGCTGCTTGAAGAATGTCATGACCACAGGAACTGGGGGGGGGTTTCTTTCTTCTGAACTCGATGATCTCCCCGCCGACGTCATCCATCTCTCTCGTAAAATCGATGATTCACCATCTTCGTAGTTGGATTCGGGAACAAATAACTCCTGGTAGGGGCGCTTTCTCTCAAAGCCCCGGTCACAGTGCAGCGCAGTGACGGTGGTATACATGGAGGGCGCTGAATCATTTTTCCAGTTGATGTGTCCCAGTCTTCGTGAACGAATTAGTTTCAAAATGCATTGGACAATTCTTTCTGCGGGGGACCTTACCAATACGGGGACGGGGGAGAGGGGGAACTGATTCTTGTTACTTGATACTGTAAGCGTGGGTGGAGCTGCCTCAGGCGCTTTTCTTGGCGTCGCTGCTTTTAAGCATCTTGAAGTTTCTTCTCACTCAAACATTTCTTCCATAGGTGTCTTTATCTATATTCACAATTATTTTTCTCGTCGCAATGGTCTCTTCGATGAAAATATAGGCGTGGATTGATCCCGAGCTGATCACCAGTTGTCATATAGTGTTTTTCTATGACTATGCTTATTCTATAGGTAGCGAGGTCAGTGATGGAGAAGCCACTCTTCTTCATACTTAATTTATTCAGAAGCTACATGATTCTTTTAATCCTCAAAGCTCCCATTTCTATAGCTCTTGTCACCCCACAGTTCCCGCCCCCTTAGGGGGAGACTTCTATCTATGGATGTAAGTTCTGCCCCGGCAAGGCCTGACTTCTAACTAACAGACACGTGCTCTGTATGCCGTCCTATGGTGGTGGGTCTCCGAGTGCGCACTCTGCCCTCTAACGGTTATAGGCATCTATATGAGATGCCGTACGACATTATTATTATTATTATTATTATTATTATTATTATTATTATTATTATTATTATTATTATTATTATTATTATTATTGTTATGATTATTATTATTATTATTATTATTATTATTATTATTATTATTATTATTATTATTATTATTATTATTATCATTATTATTATTATTATTATTATTATTATTTTTATTATTATTATCATTATTATTATTATTATTATTATTATTATTATTATTATTATTATTATTATAGGGACCTCCCGTATCGTAAATGGTCGAGTTCTTGACTCG
>JAXCGZ010008449.1:0-5000 GCA_037179515.1 Halocaridina rubra
TAATCAAACCAAATTCGAGTTGTTAATAAGTAAACTTTATATATATATATATATATATATATATATATATATATATATATATATATATATATATATATATATATATATATATATATATATATATATATATATATATATATATATATATAGCACATGCACACATATAAATTAATGAATTTAAATATATCTAAACATGTCGAATAAAAAAAAAAACACGTACCCGAACTTTTTTTTTTCTTTACAAAATTCTAAGAGTGCAACTTAAGCCATCTCTGTTTAATTAAGGTTAAGTCTTTTGAAATAAATAATGACAGCTATACAAATTTAATTTTCGTTTTTTTCCTCGGTATATTATTTACACTGAAATTCATATTTTGGAACAGTGTTCTCGAATACTTGAGTTAACTCCAAGGCATTTTTTGGTTGAGCTAACTTATGTTTTGAATAAGATTCCCCTGAGACAAACAAATATTAAATATTATTATTATTATTATTATTATTATTATTATTATTATTATTATTATTATTATTATTATTATTATTATTATTATTATTATTATTATTATTATTATTATTGAAGTATGAGCTCGTAAGGTTAATATCTAATTGTTTACAAAGGACGACATTCGAGTGCGCCTCCTTCCGTGACCAAGAAAAAGAAACGAAAAAAATAAATGTTTCACTCAGTCATGCTGTGCTTTTCAGAAAGAGCATCGGTGGCGTCTGTCATCAAATAGTCCCTGCCGACTCAACATGCATAGTGAGTTTCAGTATTAGAACAATTAGACTCTCTCTCTCTCTCTCTCTCTCTCTCTCTCTCTCTCTCTCTCTCTCTCTCTCTCTCTCTCTCTCTCTTTATATATATATATATATATATATATATATATATATATATATATATATATATATATATATATATATATATATATATATATATATATATATACATACATATACCTTGGCTGTTTCCCCCTTCAATTGGGGGGTAGCCGACATCAAAAAAGGAAAACAGTTATATATATATATATATATATATATATATATATATATATATATATATATATATATATATATATATATATATATATATATATATATATATATATATATATATATATATATATATGAATAATTTTTACCTTGAACGGGACTTAAACCCAGGACACCTACTTACTGTGCCAAGGAGCTACCAACTACACCACAGAAGATTTAAAAGGGAAACAAACCTTACAGCTATATCTGCTACACTAGGAATGAATGCATTCTGTCTGAATGCCACTCTGTTCATATTACAGTTACCCCCAAGCTAACTCGTGGGGGAAACTGTAATATGAACAGAGTGGCATTCAGATAGAGTGCGTTCATTCATATATATATATATATATATATATATATATATATATATATATATATATATATATATATATATATATATATATATATATAAAAGTACCTAATTGTAGTTACCTAATTGTGTTTACGGGAAAGAGCCCAAACCTCGTATCTTCCCGTCTCCTGATCGGTTCCATTTTATACTTAAGTAATACTTATCATACCTGTCCTTAAAACTATGGATTCAGATAGCATTAACTACCTCCTCGCTTAGCCAATTCCAATTATCAGCTACTCTTACACTGAAAAACTATTTCCTTACATCCTGCAAAGAAGTTTTCTTACGAAGCTTCAAACTATGACCTCTAGTTCTAGAGCCAGCCATATCAAAATATCCATCCCTATCCACTCTATCATAACCATGAAGGAATTTAAAGACTGTCACCATATCCCCCCTCACTCTTCTAGCTTCGAGTGATGGTAAGTCTAATTCCCTCAGCCTCTCATCATAACTGAGATTGCGTATTTCTGGCACCAGTTTCGTAGCATGTCTTTGAACTTTTTCAAGCTTAGCTATGTGCTTTTTCAAGTGCGGATTCCAAAAGGGGGCTGCATATTTGAGTTTTGGCCTCACATAGGTTACATAAATATTTCTGAACATTTCCTTGTCCATGTGCCTGAAGGTTACCCTTACATTTGATAAGAAGGCATATGCTGCCCTTACTATGCCATTTATATGTATTTCTGGAGACAAATCTGCCAGTATGTTTACTCCTAGATCTCTCTCATTTTCTGTCTCTTGAAGTTGTACTCCAGCCACCGAGTAGTCAAGCTTGGGCCTTCTTGCACTTGTACCCATTCTCATTACCTTACATTTTGAAGTATTGAATTTCATTAGCCACTTTTCTGACCACTCATGCAGATTATTTAGATCCTCCTGAAGTTCTCTACCATTGTTCTCGTTTTTTACTTTCTTCACAATCTTTGCATCATCTGCAAACATATTCATGAATGAATTTACAGACTCTGGTAGGTCATTTACATATACAAGAAACAAAAGTGGCCCTAAAACTGAACCCTGTGGAACTCCACTACTAACTCTTCTCCATTCAGACACTGAGTGTCTTACTCTAACCCTCTGTTCCCTTCCTTCTAAGTAAGTTTTTATCCATTCCAAAACATTCCCACCTATTCTAGCCATTGATTGCAGCTTCCTAATAAGTCTCCCATGTGGAACAGTGTCAAACGCTTTCTGGAAGTCTAGGAATATGCAATCTGCCCAGCCCTCTCTTTCCTGTAAGATTTGGCTTACCTCATCATAAAATACTAATAAGTTTGTTACTGTTGATCTACCTTCTCTGAAGCCATGTTGCCTCACTGACAAAAAGTTGAAGGATTCCAAGTGAAGAGAGATATGTTTCCTTAGTAGTTTCTCCATAACTTTGCAAACTATGCTGGTCAAGGAAACTGGTCTATAGTTCAGAGCCGTATCCCTCCTTCCCTTTTTGAAGATAGGTATCACATTTGCTTGTTTCCAGCATCTTGGAATCTCCCCCGACTCCAGTGACTCCTTAAATATGATACTTAGTGCCACTGATATTGTGTTTGCGCATTTTTTAAGCACATGTGTGATTACCTAATTGTGATTACCTAATTGTGTTTACGGGAAAGAGCCCAAAGCTCGTATCTTCCCGTCTCCTGATCGGTTCCATTTTTATACTTAGTGATACTTATCATACCTGTCCTCAAAACTATGGATTGATATAGCATTAACTACCTCCTCGCTTAGCGAATTCAAATTATCAACTACTCTTACACTGAAAAACTATTTCCTTACATCCTGCAAAGAAGTTTTCTTACGAAGCTTCAAACTATGACCTCTAGTTCTAGAGCCAGCCATATCAAAATATCGATCCCTATCCACTCTATCATAACCATTTAGGAATTTAAAGACTGTCACCATATCCCCCCTCAATCTCCTAGCTTCGAGTGATGGTAGGTCTAATTCCCTCAGCCTCTCATCATAACTGAGATTGCGTGTGTGTGATTACCTAATTGTGATTACCTAATTGTGTTTACGGGAAAGAGCCCAAAGCTCGTATCTTCCCGTCTCCTGCTCGGTTCCATTTTATACTTAGTGATACTTATCATACCTGTCCTCAAAACTATGGATTGATATAGCATTAACTACCTCCTCGCTTAGCGAATTCAAATTATCAACTACTCTTACACTGAAAAACTATTTCCTTACATCCTGCAAAGAAGTTTTCTTACGAAGCTTCAAACTATGACCTCTAGTTCTAGAGCCAGCCATATCAAAATATCCATCCCTATCCACTCTATCATAACCATGAAGGAATTTAAAGACTGTCATCATATCCCCCCTCACTCTTCTAGCTTCGAGTGATGGTAAGTCTAATTCCCTCAGCCTCTCATCATAACTGAGATTGCGTATTTCTGGCACCAGTTTCGTGGCATGTCTTTGAACTTTTTCAAGCTTAGCTATGTGCTTTTTCAAGTGCGGATTCCAAAAGGGGGCTGCATATTTGAGTTTTGGCCTCACATAGGTTACAGAAATATTTCTGAACATTTCCTTGTCCATGTGCCTGAAGGTTACCCTTACATTTGATAAGAAGGCATATGCTGCCCTTACTATGCCATTTATATGTATTTCTGGAGACAAATCTGCCAGTATGTTTACTCCTAGATCTCTCTCATTTTCTGTCTCTTGAAGTTGTACTCCAGCCACCGAGTAGTCAAGCTTGGGCCTTCTTGCACTTGTACCCATTCTCATTACCTTACATTTTGAAGTATTGAATTTCATTAGCCACTTTTCTGACCACTCATGCAGATTATTTAGATCCTCCTGAAGTTCTCTACCATTGTTCTCGTTTTTTACTTTCTTCACAATCTTTGCATCATCTGCAAACATATTCATGAATGAATTTACAGACTCTGGTAGGTCATTTACATATACAAGAAACAAAAGTGGCCCTAAAACTGAACCCTGTGGAACTCCACTACTAACTCTTCTCCATTCAGACACTGAGTGTCTTACTCTAACCCTCTGTTCCCTTCCTTCTAAGTAAGTTTTTATCCATTCCAAAACATTCCCACCTATTCTAGCCATTGATTGCAGCTTCCTAATAAGTCTCCCATGTGGAACAGTGTCAAACGCTTTCTGGAAGTCTAGGAATATGCAATCTGCCCAGCCCTCTCTTTCCTGTAAGATTTGGCTTACCTCATCATAAAATACTAATAAGTTTGTTACTGTTGATCTACCTTCTCTGAAGCCATGTTGCCTCACTGACAAAAAGTTGAAGGATTCCAAGTGAAGAGAGATATGTTTCCTTAGTAGTTTCTCCATAACTTTGCAAACTATGCTGGTCAAGGAAACTGGTCTATAGTTCAGAGCCGTATCCCTCCTTCCCTTTTTGAAGATAGGTATCACATTTGCTTGTTTCCAGCATCTTGGAATCTCCCCCGACTCCAGTGACTCCTTAAATATGATACTTAGTGCCACTGATATTGTGTTTGCGCATTTTTAAAGCACATGTGTGATTACCTAATTGTGATTACCTAATTGTGTTTACGGGAAAGAGCCCAAAGCTCGTATCTTCCCGTCTCCTGATCGGTTCCATTTTTAGACTTAGTGATACTTATCATAC
>JAXCGZ010008449.1:10000-12500 GCA_037179515.1 Halocaridina rubra
TATATATATATATATATATATATATATATATATATATACATATATATATATATATATATATATATATATATATATATATATATATATATATATATATATATATATATATATATATACATATAGATAGATAGATAGTCACCGTGGCTCAAGCGGTAGCGTCCGCGACTCTGAGGAGTCAGATCGAGGGTTCGCGCTCCGTCACGGTCTGAGGTTAGCAAGGGCATGCACTCAGGGTAAAGATTACATCTGCCAAAACAAGTCCTTCGTAAGAAGGCAAGCGTCCTAGCCCTTAGTAGAAAAGGGAGTCAGGACGTAAAACCGGAACAACATTGTTAGTAGATAGATTTCCAGCAAAGGAAAGAGGAAAAAAAAACTTGAAGGGTAATGGTTCCTTATTGTTAGTAGCTAGCTTTCCAGTAAAAACCAGTATTTTTTTTTAATAGATTCTCCACCCTAGGATGGGTGGATCGGGTCATGGAAGACCCGTAGGGCTCACCAGTGAATACAGGCAAAATAAATCTTTAATAATAATAATAATAATAATAATAATAATAATAATAATAATAATAATAATAATAATAATAATAATAATAATAATAAGAAGAAGAAGAAGAAGAAGAACGTTCCGTTCATTACAAATGTTGTCAAAGAAAAAATTAGTCACAAATTGGTAGTATTTACTAATTGGCAACTATCCCCAAAACCAAACTTGCTTCAATCTTACTTCTCATTTTCTTCATTATTTCTGTTTATGAAAAATTAATTATACATTTTTAAATTTATTATTTGACCGATCTCTATTTCTTTGTCCATTAAAAAAAAAATTCATTAGCTAGGTGTGTGTGTCACACACATTATTATATGAACTATTAAAAATCATATATAAGTATTTATATATAAGAGATGGGAAGGTTGTTTCTAACCACTTATAATCTTTTATGGGGAGTTTATCAGGGAGTGTGTGATTACCTAATTGTGATTACCTAATTGTGTTTACGGGAAAGAGCCCAAAGCTCGTATCTTCCCGTCTCCTGATCGGTTCCATTTTAGACTTAGTGATACTTATCATACCTGTCCTTAAAACTATGGATTGAGATAGCATTAACTACCTCCTCGCTTAGCCAATTCCAATTATCAACTACTCTTACACTGAAAAAGTATTTCCTTACATCCTGCAAAGAAGTTTTCTTACGAAGCTTCAAACTATGACCTCTAGTTCTAGAGCCAGCCATATCGAAATATCGATCCCTATCCACTCTATCATAACCATGAAGGAATTTAAAGACTCTCACCATATCCCCCCTCACTCTTCTAGCTTCGAGTGATGGTAAGTCTAATTCCCTCAGCCTCTCATCATAACTGAGATTGCGTATTTCTGGCACCAGTTTCGTGGCATGTCTTTGAACTTTTTCAAGCTTAGCTATGTGCTTTTTCAAGTGCGGATTCCAAAAGGGGGCTGCATTTTCGAGTTTTGGCCTCACATAGGTTACATGTATGTATGTATGTATGCCGGCGCTGTGTATGTACATGTGTGTGTTTATCTGTCCATGTGTGAGCGTAGATTATCATTAGTTGTCAAGATCATTTGTTTACATTAGGTGCGCGTGAATCTGCCTTCCTTATTTAAGATGTTTTATGTAAATTACAAGTTGATAGTGTTTTATTAGTGTAAATAGTGATATGGCAGGTGATAGTGACTTATATTAAGGTAGTAAATATGATCTAAATATGATTTTTTTTTTTTCTATTTCGGTTGCTGTGAATCAGATTCCTAAATTTGAGGTTTTATACCGTATTTTGGTATATATTTGGTGGTATTAATTTAGTTTTAGAAGTTTCCGTATATTTTGGTGGTGTTACTTGAGGTATTGTGGTATTACTTTGGGTTAGATTGTATTTTTGTTTTGGGTATTAATTGGGTTTTGATCGTATTTCAGCTTGTTTAGGTGATGTTTTATAAGTTTTGGCGATATTTCTTGGTAATTTTTTTTTTCATAAATCCTGTGATTTAATTATTTGCTCTATGGTTTTCCTGTTTTTTTTTAATGTTTTCAACGGTTTCAATATTATCTTCCTCTAAGCCTGTGATATACAGTAGTCACAGCCCCCAGCTATCAAAAAAATGGAAGGGGGGTACTTGTGAAATTTTAGTTATGGGTGGAGTAAAAGCGCACAAACTCAATTTCTTAGTGATATGAAAATATATAACGTTGAAAATGCAGAAAGACGAAATAGGAATTTGTCTGTCAGTATTTTCAACGTTGGAGTAAAATAATAAAAATAAAAATGTATTGAGTGAATTGAAAATCATAAATATTTACAGTCTGGAATATCACTCCTCAATGAAGCATCTACTCAACACATCCCTAAACTAACCTAACCCGTGCTAGTAAATAGTAATTAATGAGTGAAATTAAAACTGTAAAATGTGCTAAGGAATATTAAGAAAATTGCTCATAGCTGAGATCCCCATTAACTAATCCAACTTAAGCTTTCCTAC
>JAXCGZ010008449.1:17500-22500 GCA_037179515.1 Halocaridina rubra
ATAATAATAATAATCATTATAATGATAATTATAAAAGTTACAATATTGTATAATAATTATATATCGACTATGATGATAATGATAATTGGAATAATGATGGCGATAATTATAATAAATGTGATAATTGTCATATCCTGATAGTGATAATTATGACAATTGTAATAATGATAATAATTTTATGATTGGTTATAATAATTATTTATAAAGGTGATAATGATCATTATGATAACGATGATGATTATATACAGACAGTGATGATTATGATATTTACAATGATGGTGATAATTATAATTATAATTATGTAATTATAATTATTGTCATGTACAGAATGTAATAATAATTGTAATGATAATGATGTTGATAAGTATGATAATGATAATGATAATGATTATAATTACAGCAATGATAATAATGATAAATGTAATAATACTCATACACAAATTGTGCTTATAATAATATTGATAATTATAGTTATTATAATTACAGTAATGATAATAATAATGATGAATGTAATAATACTCATACACAGATTATGCTTATAGTGATAATGATAATTATAGTGATAATGATAATGATAATTATTTATCATTGAAAAAGGTTAGAGTGAAAGTAAGTAATATATTTTCTTGACCACCGGAAACACAGAAGGAAATAAGATTATTATTTTTTTTCTTTTTTTCCACCTTTCCTCCTTCTTCTTCTATTTTCCTTCCTCCCCTCTTCCTTCTTCCCATCTTCCCTCTTCCTTCTTTCCCTCCTCCTTTCGCTTCCCTCCTTCCTTCTAGCTCCTCTCCTCTCTTTCCCCCTTCTTCCATATCATCACTTCCACCCTTCCTGATTCCTCCTCTTCTCCCTTCTTACTCACTCTTCCTTATTCTTCCTTCTGCCCTCCCCATTCTTATTTCTCTTCCTTCTTCTTTCTCAGAAATTTTTTTTCACTCATCCTTCTTCTTCATCCTCTCTTATCTCATCTTCTTTACTCTTCCTTATTTATTCCATTCCCTTCACTCTCTGCCGCCTTCTCTCTCCTTCTTCCTCCTCTCTTCCTTCTTCTTCCTTATTTTTCCTTCACCCTTCCTCCTTTCTCCTCTCCTCCGTCTTCTTCCTTATTATTATTTTTTCCTCCACCCATCCTCCTGCTTTCTTCTCTCCGTTCGCTTCCTCTTTCTTCAGCCATTTTCCCTCTACACTTTCTCCCTCTTCCTCTCTTCCTTCTTCATCATCTTTCTTCCTTATTTATCCTTTTAGTCTTCCTTCTTCTTTCCTCTTAATTCTTCTCTTCATTCTTCAATCTCACTGCTCTAATTTCATTCTACCCCTCCTCCTTCCTTCTTCTTCCTTCTTCCTTCTTCCTCTGCTTTTCTCTTCTTTCTCCTCTCCTCCTTCTTCCTCCTCTCCTCCTTCTTGTTATTTCTCCTAACACTCCCCTTCTTCCTTTCTTTCTTTCTCCTCTCTTCCCTTCTTTTCTCTGCCTCATATTCCCTCTCCTCTCCTACTTTTCTTTTCTCTTCCTTCTCCTCCTTCTTTCCTCCTCCTTCGTGTTTTTTCTCCCTTCTCCTTTTCCTCTCTCCCTCCTCCTCCTTCCCTCCTCCTCCGTCTTCCTTCTCACCTCGTCCTTTTCCTTTCTCCTCCCCCTCCTCTTCCCTTCCTCCTCCTCTCCCTTCCTTCTCCCCTCCTCCGTTTCCTTTCTCTTCCTCCTCCTCCTCTTCCGTCTTCCTTCTCCCCTCCTCCGTTTCCTTTCTCTTCCTCCTCCTCCGTTTCCTTTCTCTTCCTCCTCCTCCTCCTCCTCCGTCTTCCTTCTCCCCTCCTCCTTTTGCTTTCTCTTCCTCCTCCTCCTCCTCCGTCTTCCGTCTCCCTTCCTCCCCCTCCTCCTATGTCTTCCTCCTCCTCTTCCTTCTGCCTCAAATTAGAGTCAATAATCATTAACCTTCCATTGGATGTTCTGGGAGAATGGATACAAATAACCCTCGGCCACGGTCATACTTGATGGTCTGAGAGTTGTATTCGGCAATTTTCACCTGTTTTTCAGTATGACCGGGTTGATAATAATAATAACTATAATAATAATTATAATTAAAATAATAATAATAATAATAATAATAATAATAATAATAATAATAATAATGATAATGATAATAACAGGATGTACATTATGTTGACATATTATAATAAAAATAATAATAATAATAATAATAATAATAGTAAATAATAATAATAATGACAATAATAATAATAATAATAATAATAATAATAATAATGATAATAATAATAATAATAATAATAATAATAATAATAATAATAATGGTAATAATGATGATAATAACGGGATGCGCATTATGTTGACATATGATAATAATAATGATAATAATAATAATAATAATAATAATAATAATAATAATAATAATAATAATAATAATAATAATGATAATAATAATAATAATAATAATAATGATGATGATGATAATAATAATAATAATAATAATAATAATAATAATAATAATAATAATAATAATAAAAATAATAATAATAATAATAATAATAATGATAATAGTAATAATAATAGTAATAATAATGATAATAACAAGATGTACATTATGTTGACATTGCTTAGTGGAACGAAACAAGGCCTTCCCCATGGAAGGGAAAAGTGAATTAAGGAGGAGGGGGAGGGGGAGTGAAATGGTCTTGGGAGGTTTTCATTTAAATGTGGGTTTTAACTTTACCTTGTTTCTAAGGCTAAGGTTTGTCTGTGTACGTATGTATGTGTGTATATATATGTATGTATGCATGTATGTGTATATATATGTATGTATGAGCTGATAGGTATTTTTATGTTTATATATATATATATATATATATATATATATATATATATATATATATATATATATATATATATATATATATATATATATATATATATATATATATATATATATATATATATATATATATATTTATATATATATATATATATATATATATATATATATATATATATATATATATATATATTATATATATATATATATATATATATATATATATATATATATATATATATATATATATATATATATATATATATATATATATATATATATGTTTGTGCGTGTGTGTGTGTGTTTATCAACACTGAAATCGTCCATGATAATTCTTTAGGACACTAGAGGGCTCGAACTCGCGTTGCAAACTACAAAGATATGCTGCCTTAATTAAGTGAGCCATAACAGGAGACAAAAATCTGTATATCATGGAGCAGCTAGTATATGCAAGTTGTTTCTCCCGTCGATTTTTAAGGCAGGTAGTTCGAGCCTCTTCATGTCTTAATAAATATTCGTGGGTAATAGTTATTTCATTGTGAATATATATAGTTAGTTCCATGTATAGCTTTGGCAAGATGATTAAAGTCTAACTGGAAAAATGCTTGAATGTACTGGCTGTACCATGATATGCAGATTTTTTTCTACTTGATGTCCGAAAAAAATATTTTCGTGACTAAGAATATTGTTAATGTTACGGTTTCATGGTGTGTGGATATATATATATATATATATATATATATATATATATATATATATATATATATATATATATATATATATATATATATATATATATATATATAATATAATATATATATATATATATATATATATATATATATATATATATATATATATATATATATATATATATGTATGTATGTATGTAATATATGTATGTATGTATATATGCAAATAACATTTATTCACGAAATGCGCGTAAATTTTATCTCGCTATAGTTCTCCTTAGAATAAAGAGAACTAGCATACGTATGTATATGTATATACACACATTCACATTTATGCACAAGCATACATACTTTCATACATATATAAACGTTGGTTGTATTTGACATTTACTATCCATTCATACTTAATTTTATTCTGGCGAAGAGAAAAGCAATACTAACCACCTTGGGGAGTGGGATGGAACTTTTGACCTCCTGGGTAGGAGCAAGGTGCCATACCCACTAAGTTTTAGTATTGTTATTAGGAATGAATTAAAAAACTAATTGACAGGGAAGCCATGTTTGTCATCTCGGTTCCTGTTTCCAACTAATAGATTTATAGCTTGCTTGATTACCTTCGAAGTCGACCCACGTGTGAATTTATTACTATATATACTTGTGTGTGTGCATGCATGTGCACACACACACACACACACACACACACACACACACACACACACACACACACACACACACACACACACACACACACACACATAATTACACATTTAATCTGTGACATTAGGTGATTAAAGGTCGATGGGAGAGATGCTGCAATATACTGGCTGTGCCATGAAATTCAGACTTTTGTCTGTCGTTGTGGTATAGTTGGTTAAAGCGGCATGACTCTGTGGCTGGCGACGCTGGTTCGAGTTCCCTGATGTCTTAGAATGATATTTGTGGATAATAGTGATACATGCATCCATCCATCCATCCATCCATCCATCCATACATACATACATACACACACACACACACACACACACACACACACACACACACACACACACACACACACACACACACACACACACACACACACACACACACACATATATATATATATATATATATATATATATATATATATATATATATATATATATATATATATATATATATATATATTCACTCGTACTCCACATCCTCTTACACTTCTTGCATCTGCTTCCTCTTAGTCTTCTTACTTCTACCCTTTATTCTTTTCTTCCTACTTGCTCTACTTACTTCGACTTCATTTCTTCTTACTCCTCACACTTTATGCTCCTACTCTTAATGCCCTTATTCCTACTCCTCTTCCTCTTAATCATCTTCATCCCATTTTTTTCCCACTTTTTTTCGCTTACTCCTCTGCATACTCATACTCCTCTTCCTCTTATCTCACTTCCTCCCCTTCCTCCTACTCCTCTTTCTCCTATTACTCCTCTGCTCTTAGTCACACTCCTCT
>JAXCGZ010008449.1:30000-35392 GCA_037179515.1 Halocaridina rubra
TCCTGTTTTACGTCACGAACTCTCTTTTCTACCAAGGGCTAGGATGGTTGCCTTCTTGCGAAGGACTTGTTTTGGCAGATGTAATCGTTACCCTGAGTGCATGCCCTTGCTAACCTCAGACAGTGACGAGTCGCGAACCCTCAACCTGACGCCTCAGAGTCGCGGACGCTACCGCTTGAGCCACGGTGACTACAATAACAACAACCATAATAATAATAATAATAATAATTATTATAATAATATAATAATAATAATAATAATAATAATAATAATAATAATAATAATAATAATAATAATAATAATAATAATAATGGGGCAATCGAGACTCAACCGATGGAATATTTGAGGTCTCTCAGATAGACGCATATATAGTGAATCCAAGCCATGCCTGAAGTAATGGAAGAATAATGATTTTTATTCACAAGAATTCAAGGGCGCTTGGATCACGATTGGTCAACACCCATGAGGTCATGTCTTCTAACCTTTTAGACATCTCTTATTTACTCTCTTTGTCTATCCATCCATCTGCCTATCTACCTCTCTGTTTATTTTCTCTGTGTCTGTCTATCTATCAGTCTATCTGTCTATATACCTGTCTATCTATCTATATATCTATCTACCTATCTCTCTCTATTTATCTATCTATCTCTATCTACCTATCTATGTCATGTGTGTATCTGCTTATTTATGAGTATGACGTATATAGTCAGTGTCAATGAAACTTAAACAAAAGCTATAAATAGTTTATATAAGTGAATGCGAGTTTCATTAATTATTAAGGAACACAGCAAGTTTATTTTTTTTTTATGAGTGTGACACCGGGACAGGCAAAAAATACTTCCCTCATCAATAAAGACCCGGGAACGAAGAAAACATCAAGACGAAGGAAAAGAAAAAGGTTATGGACAAGGCAGAGATGAGGTAATGATACACAAAGGGAAAGACAGACTGAAAAAAATAGTCAAAGTACTGAGGACCTAGAGATATGGTAGGATTAGGCCCTTAGATGACGATAGATCCGCTTTGCGAAGGAATATTGGTTATAAAAATTAGGAATGATCGAGGAAGGAAGAGCGTTTCAGAGTCTGGAGGTAGATGGGAAGAAGCAGTCGCTGCAACGACCAATCCGCGAGCTACAAATCTCCACACAGTACCTGTGAGACGAGGCCGCTTGGCGAGTGCTACGTGGCCTCAGTAGTGGGGAGGAGTGCAACTCGCCAACTCATCAGACCAGCGATGGAAGTAGTAGCGATAGAAAAGAGAAAGGGATGATACCTTACGGCTCCAAGCTTTTAAGTTTATTTAACTAACAAGAACCACTGTAATGGAATAACTCGCAGCCCTTAAGGGGAGTCTGCTTTATATAAGGTTTATTGAGGTCGATGATGCCATGTTTTTGGTATTCAGTGAGGTCAACAGACTGACCTATGAAGTAACACATACGCATTATATAACCGTCAAAACTGAGTCCTTGAAATCTGAACCTCTGTTGAAGAAGATAGAATTATGATATATGTATGTATATATGTATGTGTGTATGCATGTATGCATATATGTATCTCTCTGAGTATCAATCTGTCTGTCTGTCTGTCTGTCTGTCTTCTAATAGCTACAGTTAATGTCAGGAAGGAAAAGAGACCGCCAATTGTTAAAACTTTCCGATCTCTTGAGAATTATTCTCAAAATTGTTTCTGCGACACTCTTCTTAATGAATACAACATTTTAAATTCAATACTAACTACAGATTGTGTAAATTATCAAGTTTCTACTTTTACTGATGTTTTTACGAGATGTTTAAATGAATGTGCCCCTCTTACAACCAAAGTCATGACACGCCCTCCTGCCCCGTGGATTGACTCTCAGTTAAAAGAGCAAATGAAAAGGAGAGATGACCTCCTAAGGCAATTTAAATCTGATAGACAAAACTCCGAGATGGAAAGAGCCTATAGAAGAGAAAGAAACCTTACTAAAACAATGTTGTCCGAAAAGAAGAAAAATCATTTCAGGGAAGAATTTTCCAAGTATAAGGGAAATATCAAAGGAACTTGGAATGTTATAAAAAGAATAATTCCTGCAAATAAGGAAATCTTAGAAAATTCTGACCTTCTCAGTGATAATGTGGAAAAGCGAGTGAATGATTTTAATAAGTATTTTGCTGAAATAGGTAAGTCCACATATGAAAAATCCCAAGATAATAATGACTTGATTATTAATCAACCACATAATTGCCAGCCTCCAGCTGAAAGAAATATTATCAATAATTTTAGACCGCACCCAATCGATTTAGTCACACTTATTCTTATCATAAAGAACCTCAAACCAACAAACTCTTGTGGTTCCGATGGGATACAACTTCGCTTCCTAATTGACTCATTGCCAGTTACAGTATTTTTCATTTTAGTCATTGTTAATACATCCATTGTTACAGGCAGTTATCCTAACCTCTGGAAGCATCCCTATATCATCCCCGTTTTTAAGAGTGGAGATACTAATAATGTTGAAAATTATAGGCCAATCTCTCTTCTCAGCATTCTGTCTAAAATACTTGAGAAGGTAGTTGCCACCCAGTTAATAAATTTCCTTGAATCAAATTGTCTATTATGTGAAGAACAACACGGTTTTCGGCCTAAACTTTCGACCGAGACGGCCCTACTTAAAATTACTGATAAAATTTATAGTAATATTGAAAATAAGAAAATATCACTTTTATTATTGTTAGATTTGTCTAAAGCATTTGACAGTGTACACCATCAAATTCTAATGAGAAAACTTTCCAAAGTTCATGTTGACTCATTTTGGTTCGAAAATTATCTGAAAGATCGAATTCAATCAGTTCGAATGGGCTCGACTCTCTCTTCTTCTTTAGATATCAGTTTTGGCGTTCCTCAGGGTTCAATTTTGGGTCCTCTGCTTTTCTTAATATATGTTAATGATTTACCTCAATTTATAAGAGATTGCCTACTTGTTATGTATGCTGATGACACCCAGATTATGCTTACTGGTGACATTGATAGAATTCCTGAAATCTTAAAAAGGGCTGAAGATATATTAAACTGTGCCAAAAGTTATTTTAACAGTAATGGTCTTTTACTGAACGAAAATAAAACTAAATTCGTTATTTTTGGATCAAATCAATACCTGTCCCGCATTCCTGAGAACATCAGTATAAATTTCAACAATGTTTCACTCTTCCCATCTAATAAGGTTAAAAATCTAGGAGTTATTATGGACAGTACCATGACATTTAATTTTCATATCGATGAACTACATAAAAAAGTGAACGGGACCCTTATTTACTTGAACAGAGTCTATGAAAGATTCGAGCCTGATTGTAGGGTAATTGTAGTACAAACATTGATTTTAAGTATTCTCAACTACTGTCTAAGTGTTTGGGGTTCCACGACTAAGACCCAGATGTTACGAGTGAAAAGGCTCCAGAATTTTGCTGCAAGAGTTGCCATAGGGGGGGTGCATAAATATGATCACGTGACTCCCCTCTTTGAGAGATTGGGTTGGCTAAGGATGGACATGAAGTTCATATATAATATCTGTCTTTTAGTTTTTAAAATAAATCATGGAATATTACCGGAATGGCTCTTCTCATTGCCAACAGTTAATCAAGTGCGTATCAATAACGTCAACACCAGATATCAGAATTCTTTTTACGTGCCCAGAACTTCCACTGATATTGGGGCAAGAGCCTTAAATGTAATGGGCCCGAGACTTTGGAACTCTTTACCCGCAAACTTAAGAAGTTGCCAAACATTACCCTCACTTAAATCTCATCTTTTAAATCACCTACTTAATAAGTGATTTTAGTCTCATTATTATCCTCCCATTGGGTAGACTAAGTGTACGTATGCATATTTTAATGTGTAAATTTTTTGATTTTGTGCTTTGCAAATTTCATTTGTTTTATTTTGACATTTTACATTGTAATTTGTAATTAGATTAATTATCATGTAATAGCCATTTTTGATGGAATAAAGTTTTTGACTTTGACTTTGACTTTGACTCTCTCTCTCTCTCTCTCTCTCTCTCTCTCTCTCTCTCTCTCTCTCTCTCATATATATATATATATATATATATATATATATATATATATATATATATATATATATATATATATATATATATAAAGTACAAACTGTTAGCATACAGCACTAAATAGTAAGAAAACCCATCAGTGAAACAAAACTTATAAAACAATGCTATATTTCGTATCCTAACTGAATCCGTACTCAAATTGTGCTTGAGAATGGATCCAGTTAGGATCCGAAATATAGCATTGTTTTATAAGTTTTGTTTCACTGATGGGCTTTCTTACTATATATATATATATATATATATATATATATATATATATATATATATATATATATATATATATATATATATATATATATATATATATATATATATATATATATATATATATATCTGTTTATCATCTATTTACTTTTAACTGAATTTTTCCCCATGTTCATATATAGTCGTTGTCTCTCACTATCTTTTTTGAGACTACTGTTCATTTTAGCTCAGAGCTAAATGTTCTCCATTAACCAGGGCCTGGGACCAGCCCTAAACTTATCTTACTTTCTCCCCCAATGGTTGGCTTTATCGATTTATCCATCAGTATGTCTGTTTATTTATCTATCTATGAAGTAATTTTTTTGAGGCAAAATTATATGAAAATGCAGTAAAGCGAATGTACTACTACTCCTACTACTACTACTACTACTACTACTACTACTACTACTACTACTACTACTACTACTACTACTAATAATAATAATAATAATAATAATAATAATAATAATAATATTAAAAAATTAAACTGATTCCCTCAGCTTAAGCTACATATTATAAAACCAAATACATAAACATATTTTCCTCTTCTACAGCACACGGCAGGCACATCTCTGTACGACAACTTCTTCATATCTCGCTGCCATTAGGTACTAACGGAAGAACGTGCCAGACGTTTAACAACACCTGCACGTGCTTCAAACACGCTTACCTTGATTCTGCTTCTTCAGTAGGCTGTTGAGCTCCTCAAGCCGAAGGTGTCTGTTACGTGTGGTGATTGTGTGTGGGATACCATGTGACAATTCCAGTGTCAATTATAGACTGTTTTTATACAAAAATAACTTTATTGATTTAGTTTTTTTTCTTTTTTTTGTTTATTCTTTAATACTCAAATGTGGTTCTGTGTATTAACTTATCACGAATATTCACCATTGTTATTATTATTATTATTATTATTATTATTATTATTATTATTATTATTATTATTATTATTATTATTATTATTATTATTATTATTATTATTATTATTATTGTTGTTGTTGTTGTTGTTGTTGTTGTTGTTGTTGTTGTTATAATCATCATC
>JAXCGZ010008450.1:10000-27500 GCA_037179515.1 Halocaridina rubra
ACATTCATATGTACTCTGGCTGCCAATTATCTCCTCACATCCATTCTTGCTCTCACCACTTCATTCCTAACCCTATCCATCCAAGATACACCAATCATACTCCTCAGGCCTTTCATCTCAAACGCATTTAGTTTCCGTCTCTCACTTACTTCATACCCCATAACTCTGATCCATACGTCAAAGTTGGCACAACCACTTTCTTATACAATACTTTCTTAACATTCTTTTCTAACCCTCTATTCATCATCACTCCTTTCAACGCACCCAACACTCTACATCCTTCATTCACTCTGTAACACACATCTGCTTCCACTCCACCATTTACAGCTATAACCGAGCCTAAATACTTAAACTGATCAACTTCCTCAAATGTGTCTCCATTCAACATAGCATTCAATCCAGCACCATCCTCATTTCTTGTACACCTCAAAACATTACTCTTTCCTGCATTCATTAGCAACTTCCTTCTCTCACACACCAATCCAAATTCTGTCACTAACTAACACAGTTTCTCCTCTGAATCTGCAACCACCACAGTATCATCTGCAAACAGCAACTGATTCAGCTCCCACTCGTTATCAATCCCATCTACCATTCTCAAACCTCGACCACGCACCCGCTTATTCACCTCTCTTACGACTCCATCAATATACAAATTGAACATCCATGGTGACATCACACATCCCTGTCTCAGTCCCACACTCACCGGAAACCACTCACTCACTTCATTTCCTACCCTAACTCAAGCTCTACTGCCCTCATACAAACTCTTCACTGCTTGCAACAGTCTACCATCAATTCCATATATATATATATATATATATATATATATATATATATATATATATATATATATATATATATATATGTGTGTGTGTGTGTGTGTGTGGGAGTGTGTGTGTTTGTGTGTGAGTGTTTGTGTGTGTGTGTAAGTAATTAACTTTATAAGACTGGAATAGCTAAAGTTATTATAAGCATTTTTACGTTAAAATTTTCATCTTCATTTTCTCCTCCTCCTTCTCCTGTCTTTTCTTCTGTTTCTCTTTCTCCTTATCCTGCTTGTTCTTCTTCTTCTTTTTCTCCTTCTTCTCCTCCTGCCTATCTCTCTTCTTCCTTCCCTTCTAGAGTTTTTTTAGCCTTCTAACGGGGGCGATATTGAAGGCTCCAATTGTACTTAATGGTAGAGAGAGAGAAAGCGAGAGCAAAAGAGAGAGAGAGAGAGAGAGAGTTCAAATCATATGACTTTACATTAGGTAGAATTAGAGTCAAGGAGTGTTAAAATATCAATAATAATAATAATAATAATAATAATAATAATCCTTTATTTCCAATGTACATTGGGTATTCAATGCAAATACAAGAGTTTAATTATCTTTAGTGGTTTGTTTGTTGTTTTCTTTTGTTATGTTTTTATTTTTCCTTTTAGTACATATTTCCATTGCTTATTTTACTTTTTCAAAATTGCTTATTCTGATTTTGACGTATTTCTGATTTTATTTTATTTTATTATTATTATTATTATTATTATTATTATTATTATTATTATTATTGTTATTATATATATATATATATATATATATATATATATATATATATATATATATATATATATATATATATATATATATTTTTTTTTTTTTTTATGCTATCCATGTTAGTAGGACGAAAAATTAGTTATGTTATTAAAAGTAAATTTAAGTAATATTAATGTCTGTTATACCTTAATTTTAATATTTTCATTATTATTATTATTATTATTATTATTATTATTATTATTATTATTATTATAATTATTATTATTATTAGCAGTAGTAGTAGTTTGTTGTTGTTGTACTGATAGTAGTAGTAGTAGCTGTTGCTGTTGTTGTTTTAGTAGTAGTAGTAATAATAATAATAATAATAATAATAATAAACTTTATTTCCATTTCATTACAATGGGTATTCGTCAGCCAGGGCAAGCCCCAACCCCCCACTGTGATGTCCAACCACAGCAGTTCCTGCCAGTAAACAGCTTAAACTCTCGGTCTTGGACGGGGACCGATCTTTCGACCTCGTGAATGCGAAGCCAGCGCGTTACCACTGTACTAGCCAGCAGGCTAGTACAGTAGTGATGTATTACTTTTGGCTTAAAAACTTCCGACAATTGGTGGCAGCTTTTAAAATTCATCCACGCCATTACCACAGCGAAGAAGAACAAAGAATTAAGAATACAGGAGAAACCGAGATAAAAAAAACAAAGCATCTATGGAAGAAATGTTCGAGTGTTGAGAGACTTCTAGACGCTTACAAGCAGTGAGGCAGTGACGTCGAAGGAGAAGGCCTCAGCTCCCCACTACACTTACAGTATCAAGTTACCAAACCAGTCACTCCTCTCTCCTGTCCCCGTATTGGCAAGGTCCCCAGTGGTAAGAAGAGGAACAGCATTCTCTATGTATGCCACCATCACAGTGCGCCGCAGTGTGACCAGGGCTTTGAGAGAAAATGCCCCTACCAGAAGTTTTATGTTGCCGGGTCCAACCAAGAAGATGGCGATTCGTCGATTTTACGAGAGAGATGGACGATGTTGGCAGGGAAACCTTCGAGTCAAGAAGAAAGAAAAACCCCCTCCTCCATTGCCTGTTGTCGTGACATTCTTCGAGCAGCATCCAAAAATATCTAAGTACTTGTGATCTGTATCCAGCGAGTAATGGGACCATTATTCAAAGAAATTGAGGTCGGAGGTCTCGGCCATTTTACTTGTAGTGATGCTTTGACTCAGCCACCCCGCATCTAAAAGGGGTATGGCTCTAGTAAATTAATAAAAGTAGAAGTTCGGTAGCCATTACTAACATGGATAATTTGTACTAATATCTATAACAGCAATGAACTCCATTTTTGTTATAATTTTGAATAATATAACAAGTAATTGCATTTGAAAGGTGTTCAGTTTATTTTTATTATTGCCTAAGTTAATTATCAAACAGGTAAGTGTATTCATTTTAATTGAAAAGATTTAATGTATGTGTAAAATCATTTTTATATTAATTTCTTAAAGCGAAAGTGACAGTGTTTACGAAGAGTTGTAGTGAGAAATATCCTTACACCAGTTTTCAAGGTTCTTTCTAGTTTTCGCGGGAGAAAAATTTTAGCGGGAATGACCGATCGTTCTCCCAACGATTTTTTATATTAAATTTCGTGTAGAACATCTCCTTTTGAAAAACCGGAAAATTTTGTGAAATTATTTAGATTTGAGTTTTTATTTTTGAGCTATGCAGGCGGGGAAAAGTAGAGTCGAGTAACTGTGCCAGGGTAGGAGGGGTTATTCATGCCGCCATAACGTACCGTTGTTGAGGGTATAATGGGGACTTATAGCCGTTGAGAGAGACGCCTCGAGGAGATCGCCAACCAACTCACTCCCTCAGAGTGTTGGGGGGGGGGGGGAAACCGTGAGATATAAATGGGGTAATGAAGGGATGAAGTCGCCGAGAGAGAATGGGTGAGCAAATGCATGAATTTAAGTCAATGGAAGTGACACGAATGGGGTAACGCAAATGGGGGGGGGTGTATAATGCATCGCAGTGACCGGCCTGAGTGTGAAGAAGGGAGGGTGTTTGGGGGGTGAGATCGCGAGTCACCGTGTCTTAATCCGAGCCATATGATTGTTGTTTTAATGGGAGGTGATGTAGTTGTTGCGATGTCTATTCAGAGATATTTTTGAGTCAACGTCAATTTCCACCTGCCCAGGTATGGCCGTGATATAAATTTTATTGTATTTTTTTTGTCCCCTACGCCTCCAACGAGATTATTTTTCAAATTTCGAGAATTCCAAGCTAGATATTAAGTGATAAATGACCCGACTCTATGAATGATTTTTTATTTTTCTTTCCAGCTGCAGTATGTACATTATTTTTCCAAAAGAATATGTTAAATAGATAAAATAAAGCTAAAGTTTTAGCCATGATAATGTTTGTCACAATTATTTCAGCTTGGACATGAAGAAGGGAGTGTAAATTCACAAGAAATGACAAAAAGAATGTCACACTGCCGTTTTCTGTATTTGAAAGAGACGAAGTTGATCCAGAAACTGAAGAGACAGAGGAGGAACAGCACCTACACGCAAAATTCCTTTCAAAAGCTAGCCATTTGAAGTCCAGAAGACAGATACTGAGCTGTATATTTGAGTTGGAAAAGGAAAGAGAGTAAAAAAAAAGAAGTATTTAAGTACCTACCCGATCATAAGTATGAAAAGGAGAAAAAATATATAACTACCCCCCTGTCTCCTGAGGTAATTCTGTTGAATAGCCACTCAAGAACATTTAAATTTGAGTTAGTAGAAGAATAAATATGTATATCATTTTTCATGTACAACTCCTTAAAAGATTATGAAACTTAAGCAAAATTCATTTTCTAATGTTGCAAATAAAATATTATTTTTAATTTTATCACTGCATACACAGAGACAAACTTTTTATATTTTTTCAGATACACCTTTTTTTATATATATATATTTTACTATGTTGAAAAATCTTCAGTATCGTTATCCCTTTGATGTATTATAATTAAAAAAGATTTTAAAAGACTTATCTAGATAATTATTGTTAATTACTATCATTGTCATGAAACTTATAATTACAATTGAGCTAATTAAGATAATCGTAATTTTGTTGATAGTAGTAGAGATATTATCACATATGATTGTAGTATTTTGCTTTAATTTCATAAGAGGCATGTTGACTTATAGCGAGTGTGTGCTTCAACTCAACCCTCTGATATATAGAAAGAGAAAAGATTGTTGTAATAGACAATGATTTGTATGCTTATTTCTCTAACGTCATTTCCAATGTTGAACAGAAAAAGAATGGATTTATGCTTCGATGTTTCTTCAGTTGTACACTAAGTTATTTTGTTTTTATTCTTTTTTAGGCCTTGATTGCAGTTGCACTCTGTCCCCTTGCATAGGTTGGGCAGGAAGTCAAGTCATAAAAAGGGCCCGATAAGTGAAAATTATGCGTTTTATTTTGAAGAAAACTAAATTCTCTCTCTCTCTCTCTCTCTCTCTCTCTCTCTCTCTCTCTCTCTCTCTCGTCTTTTACCCTTTCCATACTGAACCCTGTTATTTCTTTATGTTGATAAAGTATTGCAATTATTGATTTTTTAGATTTCTTTGCAAATTTGCTAGATGATAAATGTGCCCAAGTTTTATTACAGTTGATAAATTTTTTTGCATGCTGATATTGCATAAATGCTGATTATTATGAGTTTTTCTGTCATGTATTAAAATTGTTTTAGGAAATAGATATTGGTCCCACTGACAAATCTGGCAACCAGAAAGTTGATGACTATGCTCCTATATATATATATATATATATATATATATATATATATATATATATATATATATATATATATATATATATATATTATGACTGCAGGAATTCGAATAGTTAAAGAGACTGTGTAAGGATGAGCATTATTATGAAATATAAGTAAAGAACTCTTTTCTTACTTCAAAATGCCAGTCTCAGTTGTATATATACCGCTATTCCTGATTTAGTATTTATATTTCATTTTTATTATACTTATTATGACCGTGATTATTAGTATTGTTATTATTATGTTGGCTGTTATTGTTGCTATCACTCCATGGCCTTTTGCATAATAATTATTTTGGTAAATGCTGTCTGCAGTAACCAAATGATTTGTATTTTTTATCTTGAATTCATGCTTTTATGTTACTGTAGTCACTGCTAATAAGGATATTTCTTTAGTGGCTGTTCTCAACATTTCATGACTTTTCTTTTTGATATCTATAGTATACTAATGTTATGTATCAGTTACTCAGCTAAGTCCTAAGTATCTTGGAACATTAATCTAATGGTGTAGACACATACTTTCCATTACCATCCTATTTCCAGACAGCCCCGACCTGCAATTTTAAAATTTAATTTCACAAACTAGTCCCTTTTATCCAGTGGAGAAATTGCAAGCGCCTGCAGATGCAGGGAGGCGAAGTATACACTCTGAATGCAGACAAAAGCCTTTGTTTGTATGCAGACGTCATATGTATTCTTTCTGCATTTGCAGATTATTAGGCCTAATTTCCAGCCCTAGAATCTACTCCAGGCTATGTTCGTATTTTTCAGCTATTGGAGGGAGATGCGCCTCGTTGAGGAGGTATGTGAGAGGTGGTCATAGGACCACCTCAAGAGTCGCATGAAAGCGGGTGGGAGGGGTTCCCAGCAGATGCATCGATGCCCTCCCTTTCTCCGGCCCATCTCCAGATTAAAAGAGGATTCAGGTACGTTGTTACAACCCGGACCTACCTCAAAGTTGTCAGGCGAAGGTCCCGGAAAATTAGTTTTGGTAATCCCAAGACTTAGCAATGATGGGTAACTGAGGGGCTGGGGAAATGAAAATCCCCAACAATTAAAGATTAAAAAGGGGAATGAAAAAATCCCCATGCATATAATAACTCTAGTGACAATGAAAAAAAGGGAATTGAAAATCCCTATCATAGAAAAGAATTAAGAAAATTAAATAACAAGAAAAGTATTTTCCCCCAAGTATTCGAACTGATAAAGATAGAGAAAGAAAATGTCCCCGCCGTCTTTGACAATGATTGGTGGAAGAACAAATATTGTAACTATTTTTTTTAATTTTAAGATAGCTTTAAGTAGTTTATAGCCTCAAAGACTCCCTTAGATATAAGTTATTTAGAATAAGTGTCATTGATCAATTGTGCATGTTGAATTCTATTTTTTTCTCGCTACAATGTGTTTTAAATGTTACAATTTGCAAAAATCATAATAAATTGTATTTTACATTATTGAAGAGAAGTAATTGTGATGTTAAGTTTTTCTGTTTAAATATTATCATTGTTTTAAGACATGATTTAATCTTTGCAGATCATAGCCAACTGTATTATATATGATGTAAGTAATGTAATTATGTTCATTGACTTCTCCTATCAGTTTGTCCTTGAATAGTAATTACATATTGTAATTGTGAATATTTTTAACTCTTTTCACACCATGACAAATGGTTCGTTTTAGTACGTAATTGCATATAGCGTGTCCAGATGTATTGTGTACTGTTTGAGTAATGTAATAGCTTAATTAGCTATATTCTTAAATAATTTTGTCAATGCTTACTAGCTATATATTGCAATTATGAATACTTACTTTTTATTTTTTCTTTATTTTAATTACAATGCTTATTATAAGGAACATATTTTTGTTTTGTCAGTTTTTTGCATAGTAATTTTGATATTCCTGTAATCTGTTTAGATAATTATATGAGATTGTGATAGTTTCACTAGTTAGTTCATTAGATAGTTCTGCTTCATTATTTTGTAAAATAATGATAGTTAAAAAAATTATAAGGCTCTCATGATAGTAGTTATGCTTAGGCCAAAATATTGGATATATTTCAGAGTGGTGGTGGGGGGTGTCGCATGGCATATTATAGATGCCTATAGCCTCATACGGCATTTCATAGATGCCTATAGCCGCTAGAGGGCAGAGGGCACACACAGATACCCGTCGCCGCCAGACTGGCATACAAGCTTCCATGAGCTTTAGTCAGGAGTCAGGACTTGCCGGGGGCAGAAGTCACGTCCATAGTTAGCAACATCCCCCTTGGGGGCGGGAATAGTGAGTGACAAGAACTACCAGGAATGGGAGCTTTGACGAGTTAAATAAGTGTATACTCTTATAAATAATTTAAAGAAGACGATGCTTATCTCTCCATTACTGACCTCGCTACCTATAATAACACACGGATAGTGCAATTAAAACACTATCCGACAATAATAATAATAATAATAATAACAATAATAATAATCTATCTATGTATGAGACATTTTCCACTTATAAGGAGAGTGGCTGAGTTAAGACAAAATACTCTGACACTCTGGGAATAATAATAATAATAATAATAATAATAATAATAATAATAATAATAATAATAATAAATATATTATTATTATTATTATTATTATTATTATTATTATTATTATTATTATTATTATTATCATTGTTATTATTATTATTATAATTATTATTATTATTATTATTATTATTATTATTATTATTATTATTATTATTATTATTATATCCCCCTGAGGGAGGGGGGCTAGAATACTTCTAACGTGTTCCCCTGCGCGTCATAAGAGTCAACTAAATGGGGAGGAGCGAGGGGATTCGGAATCCCCCTCTCTTTTTTCTCTTCCCAAAGAGTCAGAGTATTTTGTCTTGACTTAGCTGCTACTCTTATAAGGGGGAATGGGTCATGTATAATAATATTATTATTATTATTATTATTATTATTATTATTATTATTATTATTATTATTATTATTATTATTATTAAAATAATTATAATAATAATAATAATAATAATAATAATAATAATAATAATAATAATAATAATAATAATAACAATAATAATAATAATAATAATAATAATAATAATAATAATAATAATAATAAGAATACTAATAAAAATAATACTATTAATAACAATAATGATAATAATAATAATAATAATAATAATAATAATAATAATAATAATAATAATAATAATAATTAGTATCTAAGATTTTTTCACCATGATCTAATCAATTAGCCTGCTATGTTGACAGCGTCTATCAACCACACTAAACAATGCATCCTTCCTAGAACACAAGCTACGGCCGTTTTGCATGTGAACCAACAGACCTAGTTAATTTTAATTTTAATATAATATATTTTGCTAAAAGCGGAAGAAGAAATAGCTTTTTCTTCAGTTATAGGAAGTATCTTGCTAGGTTAGGTTTAAATGTTTGGTTTGAATTTCTTTCTTTATGCAGACCCAGATAATGGCCTTAGATTTAATCTCTTTATTTTCAGTCTAATAAAATATCTGCAAAAAGTTATGCATGGAACATTAGTTATATCTTCTCTTGCAGAAAGAAACTAGTGTGGTTTGAAAGTTTTAGTAAAAGTTTCTTACACCCTGTAAAGCCAGGAAATCCTATTAACATTTACTAAAACTGCAAACAAAGACAGCAAATCATGCAATAACTTTTTCTTTGCTGAGCAAAAAGTTAGGTTAGAAAGTCGGTTACAGTTCCTGATTTTACGTTAAGCCAGGAAATACTATTAAATTTAATCGGCTTCAATGTTGATATAATGTTTATTCAGACAAAGTAAAATATATTAACAATTTAGAAATATATTTTTCTTCGTTTGTCGGAAGTGCTTTGTTCGGTTAGGTTAAAAAGTTCGGTTATAGTTCCTTACCTTGTATAGAGCCTGAAATATAATTAGATTTAATCAACTTACTTTTCAGTATCATATTTTGTCAAACTATGTGAAAAAATAGCAACAAATGATAAAAAAAAAAAAACAGAACTGCGTCAGATGCGTTTATGAAATCCATTTTTGTGTGTCTAGCTAACTAACAATATGGTATCCTAGGTTTACACTGTTTAAGAAATTGGGCCAAAGTTTCCTACCCTCAGCAAAGCCAGGAAATACTCTTCGATTTTATTGGCTTTATTTTTTATTTAATACATGTTAAAGCTAAGTGGAAAAATATCTAAAATAGAAGTAAACTTTTTTTTTTCACCTGCAAGAACTATCTGTTAAAGTTAAATTAGAAAGTTCGGTTAAAATTTCTGTTTTTCAGAGCCAATAAGTACTTTTAGATGCAATTGGTATTTTGTATAAAGTATTATTTTTTAATAATATTTCACTTATAGGAGAATCTTGCAAGGTTAGGTTTGAAAGTTCGGCTTAAAGTTCTTATCATGTATAATGTCAGGAGATATTCTTAGATATAAGCAAATTTATTTTTAATGTAATATCTATCAAACTGTGAAGAAAAGTGTAATAAAAGAGAACAAATATTGGGTAAAATTTGTTTCATCTTTATTTGCCGAAAGTATCTAACGAGGTTAGAAAGTTCGGTTAAACTTTCTTAAATTCTCTAGTGCCAGGAAATACTGCTAGGTTTAATTAACTTTAATTTCAATTTTGTACTGATTAAAACTAAGCGACATATCTAAACAAAAAATCAAACAAAAAACTGGTTTTGCTTCGAATGCCAAAGGTGCAAAGCGAGGTTAAGTTAGAAAGTTCAGTTAAAGTTTCTTAAATTCTGTAGATCCAGGAAATACTGTTTGGTTCATTCAACATTAATTTCAGTTTTGTATTAAGTAAAACTAAATGACATATATATAGAAAAAAATCAAACAAAAAACAGGTTTTGCTTCGAATACCAAAGGTGCAAAGCGAGGTTAAGTTAGAAAGTTCGGTTCAAGTTTCTTACATTTTCTAGAGATAGGAAATACTCGTAGCTTTAGTTTTCTTTTTTTTATGATTATTGAAAGTAAGTAAAAAATAGCAAAAAAGAAAAGCAGAGGTAATATTACTATAATTTTGCTTGCGAGGGGTGCCAAGCGTAGTTAGAAATTTCGGTTAAATTCTCTTACCTCTTTTAGAGCCATACAGCACCACTAACACGACCTATAGGGAATATATTTTCAGTTTTACTATTTCAGCGTCTGAATTCACTAATAATCCCACAAATAATCCAGAAATTACCCACAAAACAATGAGCCGACCACGAAAGATCTCACAGCAAGCCCGCCACTGTGATCCCAACAGCTGATTTCCGCAACCTCTCCCACTACCTCTATCTCTCTCTCTCTCTCTTCATCTTCCTCATGCCCCCTCCATTACTCACTTCCTTTATCCTCACCTTGCTTCGACTCCTCCTATTATTCCTCACGCTTTGTCCTCTGATTTGCCCCTTTTAAATTCATATAGGGAGTTTTCATTGGCTTCGAGTGATAGATAAGTTATTACAAAGTAGGTCCTGCTCAATCTTGTTACATTTCGTGATGCCCAGAACAGACTTAGGGTGGAGGGCGCGGAGAGCGACTCTCGTGACATGACGCCATTATCAACATTAACAACGACGTCAATTTTGTTTTTTATTAATTTTACGAACATGTAATTAAATGGTTCTTTTTCTGTTAGTGGGGAGCGTAAGTTATTAGGCGATAACACAAGAGAAAGTGAAGGAGGAGAAAGAGGAGGGAAAGGAGAAGGAGGCAAGGAAATAGGAGGAGGAGAAGAATAAATGGAAGAGGAGAAGAGATAGAAGGAGACACTCGAAATATTTTTTTCCTGTATTTTCTCTCTCATAGTATGGCTTAGGAAAAATTTCTATTCTTTCTCTCTCATGTTATGACTTGGTAAAATTAACATGACTATTGCTTGTTTTTTTTTCATTCCAGTCCACATACATACATACTAATTAAGTGATTGTACATTAGAATAAACACCTACAAAGATGCTTATCTGTTATCACCGACCACGCTACCAAGACAGTAATAATACATTAGAAATTCAGGTGAAAATAAGAGTCGTAGAGTGAGAAGTACTCCACTACAGTTCAAGTCCCAGTCAGAGTAAAAATCATTCATATATGTATATATCTATCTATCTACCTAGGCTGTTTCCCCCATTGGGGGGTAGCCCACATAAAAAAAGGAACAATGACGAGGGAGTTAGCGACCGTTCAGATGGCATTGCTGGAGTGCCACAGTCCAACCTGTGTCGCTTCATAATGCCAACTCCACTACTGCCCCTACCACAGGGTTACCTCTGTAAGATGCAGCCCCATGGTAACAGCAGATGCCCATCAGCGCTGCGTCACAATCGCTCGCCACTTATTCCTACTCCTAGCACGCTCACTTGCTTCCCTCACATCCACCCTCCTATCATTCAGGGCTCTCCTTACTTCATCCATCCACCCATACCTAGACCTCCCTCTAGCATTTCTTCCGTCAACTCTAGCATTCATCACCTTTCTCAGCAGTCTTTCATCATCCATCCTTTCCACATGGCCAAACCATCTCAGAACATTCATTTCTACTCTGGCTGCCAATTCTCTCCTCACATTCGTTCTTGCTCTCACCACTTCTTTCCTAACCCAACCCAACCGAGATACACCAATTATACTCCTCAGGCCTTTCATCTCAAACACATTCAGTTTCCGTCTCTCACTTACTTTCATACCCCATAACTCTGATCCATACATCACAGTTGGCACAACCACTTTCTCATACAAAACTTTCTTAACATTCATTTCCAACCCTCTATTCTTCATCACTCCTTTCAACTCACCCAACACTTTACATCCTTCATTCACTCAGTGACATATCTCCTTCCACTCCACCATTTGCAGCTATAACCGAGCTTAATACTTAAACTGATCAACTTCCTCATATGTGTCTCCATTTACCATAGCATTCAAACCAGTACCATCCTCATTTCTTGTACACCTCAAAACATTACTCTCTCCCACATTCACTCGCAACTTCCTTCTCTCACACACCATTCCAAATTCTGACACTAACTGACACAGCTTTTCCTCTGAATCTGCAACCACCACAGTATCATCTGCAAACATCAACTGCTTCAGCTCCCACTCGTTATCATCCCCATCTACCATTCTCAAACCTCGACCATGCGCTCGCTCATTCACCTCTCTTACGACTCCATCAATTTACAAATTGAACAGCCATGGTGACATCACACATCCCTGTCTCAGTCCCACACTCACTGGAATCCACTCAATCACTTCATTCCCTACCCTAACACAAGCTCTACTACCCTCATACAAAGTCTTCACTACTTGCAACAGTCTACCATCAATTCCATATATATATATGTGTGTGTGTGTGTGTGTGTGTGTGTGTGTGTGTGTGTGTGTGTGTGTGTGTGTGTGTGTGTGTGTGGTGTGTGTGTGTGTGTGTGTGTGTGTGTGTGTGTGTGTGTGTGTGTGTGTGTGTGTGTGTGTGTGTGTGTGTGTGTGTGTGTGTGTGTGTGTGTGTGTGTGTGTGTGTGTGTGTGTGTGTGTGTGTGTGTGTGTGGTGTGTGTGTGTGTGTGTGTGGGTGTGTGTGTGTGTGTGTGTGTGTGTGTGTGTGTGTGTGTGTGTGTGTGTGTGTGTGTGTGTGTGTGTGTGTGTGTGTGTGTGTGGTGTGTGTGTGTGTGTGTGTGTGTGTGTGTGTGTGTGTGTGTGTGTGTGTGTGTGTGTGTGTGTGTGTGTGTGTGTGTGTGTGTGTGTGTGTGTGTGTGTGTGTGTGTGTGTGTGTGTGTGTGTGTGTGTGTGTGTGTGTGTGTGTGTGTGTGTGTGTGTGTGTGTGTGTGAGTAATTAACTATGCAAGACTTGAATAGCTAAAGTTATTATAAGCATTTTTACGTAAAAATTTTCGTCTTCATTTTCTCCTCCTCCTTCTCCTGCCTCTTCTTCTTCTCCTTTTTCTTCCCTCCTCCTCCTGCCTCTTTCTTGTCTTTCTCCCTCTCTAGAGTTTTTTTAGCCTTCTAACGGGGGCGATATTGAAGGCTCCAATTGTACTTAGAGAGAGAGAGAGAGAGAGAGAGAGAGAGAGAGAGTTCAAATCATATGCCATTACACTAGGTAGAATTAGAGTCAAGGAGTGTAAAATATCAAGACATTTGTTTATGCAAATACAAGAGTTTACTTTTCTTTAGTTGTTTATGTTTTTGTTTTCTTTTGTTATGTTTTTAATTTTCCTTTTAGTACATATTTCCATTGCTTATTTTGCTTTTTCAATAATGCTTATTCAGATTTTGACGTATTTCTGATTATATTTTACTTTACTTAATTTTGAATTTTTTCATCTTCCGTTTTGTTTTACATAAGCACAAACACACCCAAACACACACGCAAACACACGCACACACAGACAGACACACACACACACCACACACACACACACACAACATGGCAGGGGAGACTTGAAGAAAATAAAGCTAACGTTGTAGACCTGATAAGAAAGCTTGGAGTAGTATGTGGTCCTGAGGATATTGTAAACATACACCAACTAGGTAAATATTCGAGGGAAGGAAAGCCGAGACCAACAAAAGTAACCTTTGAGAGAGGGGAGACATGTAGGGAAATATTGTTGAGAAAAAAAAGTCTAAAAGACCTTCAAGAATGCAAAGAAGTGTTCATTAGACGATACAGAACACAGGAAGAGATGGGAAAGATCAAAAACTTGTTGCAAGAGGCAAGAAGGTTAAATGATGAAAGAAATGAAGAAGAGAAGAAAAATTTTCGTTACAGAATACTTCCAGACAAAGGGGAGATAAAGAAGATAATGACAGAAGATCAGGGGATGGGGCCTCATTAAGATTGTTATACACAAATGCTGATGGATTAGCTGGTAAGGCAGTAGAATTAAAAGATAGGATTCACAACAGTAAGGCAGATATAGTAGCAATTACAGAGACTAAGTTGAGTGAGGACATAAACAGTGTCACAGTTTTTCCTAAGGGCTTCAGAATACTAAGGGTCGAAAGATCTGAGAGGACTGGTGGAGGGATAGCACTGCTCATAAGTGAGAGGATTCAAGTTGAAGAAATAAACTTGGCTATAGAAAGTGAGTTCAGGGAATTTCTTGTTGCTCGCATAAATACAGGGTCAGAGAGCATTATAATAACTGTTGTATACAACCCACCAAGGAACCAAAATAGGCTTGAAATTTATGAGGAAAGTCATATAGGTACGATTGAAGTCATAAACTCAGTTGTTAACATGGCGCGGGAGAAAAAATGTAGGATTTTGATTATGGGAGACTTTAATCATAAAGAGATAGATTGGATAAATCTTGACCCACACAGTGGTGAGGACTCATTTGGGGCAAGATTCCTAGATTGCGTACAAGGGAATTTCCTACACCAACATGTAATGGAACCAACAAGAGCCAGGGGTGGGGATGAGCCATCACTACTTGATCTAGTGTTCACAGATAATGTGTTGGATATTGAAAATATTGAGTATGAACCACCAATTGGAAAGAGTGACCACTGTGTGTTGTTGATGGAGTATATCATTGAAGACATTCTTCCTGAGAGTAGAGGCACTGAGGACATGAGGAGGAACTATCGGAAAGGAGATTACATCAAAATGAATGAGCTTTTTGCAGTTATTGACTGGAGAACCTTATTTTACAACAAATCTGTACAAGAAATGTATGACATCTTTTGTGAGAAATATGGGAAGATAGTAGATTGCTGCATACCTGTCACCAAAGTAGGTGTAATTCATGCCAGAGAGAAATGGTTCGATAATGGGTGTAAAAGAGCTAAGGAGTGGAGAGACAAATGCTGGAAAAGGTATAGGAGGAGAAAAAACATAAATGCCTGGCAAACCTACAAAAGAGCAAGAAATGACTACCTAAGTAAAAGGAGTAGAGGCAGAGAGAGATTATGAGAGGGACATCACCAGGAAGGCTAAAGGAAATCCCAAGCTTTTCCACAGCTTTATCAGAGGAAAACTGAAGGTAAAAGAACAGGTTTTAAGGCTAAAGAGAGCGGATGGAAGCATCACTGAGACGGACGAAGAGATCTGCAAAGAATTGAACAAGGAGTTTCAGTCAGTATTTACAGTAGAAAATACCCCACCCCCTCAGATTGCAGTGATAGAAGCTCAAGGGCCGGTATTAGAGAACATCAACCTTACAGCCACAGAGGTATGCAAAGCGCTGATGGATTTAGATGTTCATAAAGCTACAGGTCCTGATGACATATCCCCTCATGTGCTTAAAAAATGCGCAAACACAATATCAGTGGCACTAAGTATCATATTTAAGGAGTCACTGGATTCGGGGGAGATTCCAAGATGCTGGAAACAAGCAAATGTGATACCTATCTTCAAAAAGGGAAGGAGGGATACGGCTCTGAACTATAGACCAGTTTCCTTGACCAGCATAGTTTGCAAACTTATGGAGAAACTACTAAGGAAACATATCTCTCTTCACTTGGAATCCTTCAACTTTTTGTCAGTGAGGCAACATGGCTTCAGAGAAGGAAGATCAACAGTAACAAACTTATTAGAATTTTATGATGAGGTAAGCCAAATCTTACAGGAAAGAGAGGGCTGGGCAGATTGCATATTCCTAGACTTCCAGAAAGCGTTTGACACTGTTCCACATGGGAGACTTATTAGGAAGCTGCAGTCAATGGCTAGAATAGGTGGAAATGTCTTGGAATGGATAAAAACTTACTTAGAAGGAAGGGAACAGAGGGTTAGAGTAAGACACTCAGTGTCTGAATGGAGAAGAGTTAGTAGTGGAGTTCCACAGGGTTCAGTTTTAGGGCCACTTTTGTTCCTTGTATATGTAAATGACCTACCAGAGTCTGTAAATTCATTCATGAATATGTTTGCAGATGATGCAAAGATTGTGAAGAAAGTAAAAAACGAGAACAATGGTAGAGAACTTCAGGAGGATCTAAATAATCTGCATGAGTGGTCAGAAAAGTGGCTAATGAAATTCAATACCTCAAAATGTAAGGTAATGAGAATGGGTACAAGTGCAAGAAGGCCCAAGCTTGACTACTCGGTGGCTGGAGTACAACTTCAAGAGACAGAAAATGAGAGAGATCTAGGAGTAAACATACTGGCAGATTTGTCTCCAGAAATACATATAAATGGCGTAGTAAGGGCAGCATATGCATTCTTATCAAATGTAAGGGTAGCCTTCAGGCACATGGACAAGGAAATGTTCAGAAATATTTATGTAACCTATGTGAGGCCAAAACTCGAATATACAGCCCCCTTTTGGAATCCGCACTTGAAAAAGCACATAACTAAGCTTGAAAAAGTTCAAAGACATGCCACGAAACTGGTGCCAGAAATACGCAATCTCGGTTATGATGAGAGGCTGAGGGAATTAGACTTGCCATCACTCGAAGCTAGAAGAGTAAGGGGGGATATGGTGACAGTCTTTAAATTCCTTCATGGTTATGATAGAGTGGATAGGGATCGATATTTCGATATGGCTGGCTCTAGAACTAGAGGTCATAGTTTGAAGCTTCGTAAGAAAACTTGTTTGCAGGATGTAAGGAAATACTTTTTCAGTGTAAGAGTAGTTGATAATTGGAATTCGCTAAGCGAGGAGGTAGTTAATGCTATCTCAATCCATAGTTTTAAGGACAGGTATGATAAGTATCACTAAGTCTAAAAATGGAACCGATCAGGAGACGGGAAGATACGAGCTTTGGGCTCTTTCCCGTAAACACAATTAGGTAATCAATTAGGTAATCACACACACACACACACACACACACACACACACACACACACACACACACACACACATATATATATATATATATATATATATATATATATATATATATATATATATATATATATATATATATATATATGAATCATTTTTTACCCCGACCTGGACTCGAACCTAGGACTTATGATTACTAAGTCAAGGCGCTACCACTACACCACAGAAGGTTAAAAGGAATTCAACCTTATAGCTTATATCTGCTATACTTAGGAATGAACGCATTCTAACTGTATGCCACTATGTTCATATTACAGATTCCCCAACCTCACTCGTGGCTTCATTTTAGCATTTAATTCAAATCCCAATCTCATTCGGGCCATGAAATAACCAGATAAGCACATTGCATATGTGAAAAC
>JAXCGZ010008450.1:32500-35337 GCA_037179515.1 Halocaridina rubra
GTAAAAATTGTTTCATCTTTATTTGCCGAGAGTATCTAACGAGGTTAGAAAGTTCGGTTAAACTTTCTTAAATTCTCTAGTGCCAGGAAATACTGCTAGGTTTAATTAACTTTAATTTCAAGTTTGTACTGCTTAAAACTAAGCGACATATCTAAACAAAAAATCAAACAAAAAACTGGTTTTGCTTCGAATGCCAAAGGTGCAAAGCGAGGTTAAGTTAGAAAGTTCAGTTAAAGTTTCTTAAATTCTGTAATGCCAGGAAATACTGTTTGGTTCATTCAACTTTAATTTCAGTTTTGTATTAAGTAAAACTAAATGACATATATATAGAAAAAAAAATCAAACAAAAAACAGGTTTTGCTTCGAATACCAAAGGGGCAAAGCGAGGTTAAGTTAGAAAGTTCGGTTCAAGTTTCTTACGTTTTCTAGAGATAGGAAATACTCGAAGCTTTAGTTTTCTTTTCTTTTTTTATGATTATTGAAAGTAAGTAAAAAATAGCAAAAAAAGAAAAGCAGAGGTAATATTACTATAATTTTGCTTGCAAGGGGTGCCAAGCGTAGTTAGAAATTTCGGTTAAATTCTCTTACCTCTTGTAGAGCCATACAGCACCACTAACGCGATCTATAGGAAATATATTTTCAGTTTTACTATTTCAGCGTCTGAATACACCAATAATCCCACAAATAATCCAGAAATTACCCACAAAACAATGAGCCGACCACGAAAGATCTCACAGCAAGCCCGCCACTGTGATTCCAACAGCTGATTTCCGCAACCTCTCCGACTAGCTCTATCTCTCTCTCTCTCTTCTTCTTCTTCCTCATACCCCCTCCTTTCCTCACCTCATTTATCCTCACCTTGCTTCGACTCCTCCTATTATTCCTCACTCTTTGTCCTCTGATTTGCCCCTTTTAAATTCATATAGGGAGTTTTCATTGGCTTCGAGTGATAGATAAGTTATTACAAAATAGGTCCTGCTCAATCTTGTTACATTTCGTGATGCCCAGAACAGACTTAGGGTGGACAGTGCGGAGAGCGACTCTCGTGACGTGACGCCATTATCAACATTAACAATGGCGTCGATTTTTATTAATTTCACGAACATGTAATTAAATGGTTCTTTTTCGCGTAAGTTATTAGGCGATAGCACAAGACAAAGTGGAGGAGAAAGAGGAGGAAAAGGAGAAGGAGGCGAGGAAATAGGAGGAGGAGAAGAATAAATGGAAGAGGAGAAGAGACAGAAGGAGACACTCGAAATATTTTTTTTTCTGTATTTTCTCTCTCATAGTATGGCTTAGGAAAAGTTTCTATTCTTTTTCTCTCATGTTATGACTTGGTAAAATTAACATGACTATTGCTTGTTTTTTTTCATTCCAGTCCACATACATACATACATACATACATACATACATACATACATACATACATACATACATACATACATACTAATTAAGTGTTTGTACATTAGAATAAACAACTATAAAGAAGATGCTTATCTGTTATCACCGACCACGCTACCAAGACAGTAATAATACATTAGAAATTCAGTTGAAAATAAGAGTCGTAGAGTGAGAAGGACTCCACTACAGTTCAAGTCCCAGTCAGAGTAAAAATAATTCATATATGTATATATCTATCTATCTACCTAGGCTGTTTCCCCCACTGGGGGGTAGCCAATATAAAAAAAAAGGAACAATGATGAGAGAGTTAGCGACCGTTCAGATGGCATTGCTGGAGTGCCACAGTCCAACCTGTGTCGCTTCATAATGCCAACTCCACTACTGCCCCTACCACAGGGTTACCTCTGTAAGATGCAGCCCCATGGTAACAGCAGATGCCCATCAGAGCTGCGTCACAATCGCTCGCCACTTATTCCTACTCCTAGCACGCTCACTTGCTTCCCTCACATCCATCCTCCTATCATTCAGGGCTCTCCTTACTTCATCCATCCACCCATACCTAGGCCTCCCTCTAGCATTTCTCCCATCAATTCTAGCTATCATCACCTATTTCAGCAGTCTTTCATCATCCATCCTTTCCACATGGCCAAACCATCTCAGAACATTCATATCTACTCTGGCTGCCAATTTTCTCCTCACATTCGTTCTTGCTCTCACCACTTCTTTCCTAACCCTATCCAACCGAGGTACACCAATCATACTCCTCAGGCCTTTCATCTCAAACACATTCAGTTTCCGTCTCTCACTTACTTTCATACCCCATAACTCTGATCCATACATCACAGTTGGCACAACCACTTTCTCATACGAAACTTTCTTAACATTCATTTCCAACCCTCTATTCTTCATCACTCCTTTCAACTCACCCAACACTTTACATATCTCCTTCCACTCCACCATTTGCAGCTATAACCGAGTTTAATACTTAAACTGATCAACTTCCTCATATGTGTCTCCATTTAATATAGCATTCAAACCAGTACCATCCTCATTTCTTGTACACCTCAAAACATTACTCTCTCCCACATTCACTCGCAACTTCCTTCTCTCACACACCATTCCAAATTCTGCCACTAAATGACACAGCTTCTCCTCTGAATCTGCCACCACCACAGTATTATCAGCAAACATCAACTGATTCAGCTCCCACTCGTTATCATCCACATCTACCATTCTCAAACCTCGACCATGCGCTAGCTCATTCACCTCTCTTACGACTCCATCAATTTACAAATTGAACAGCCATGGTGACATCACACATCCCTGTCTCAGTCCCACACTCACTGGAATCCACTCACTCGCTTCATTCCCTACCCTAACACAAGCTCTACTACCCTCATACAAAGTCTTCAATGCTTGCAACATTCTACCATCAA
>JAXCGZ010008451.1:0-15000 GCA_037179515.1 Halocaridina rubra
ACTCCATCCCTTGCATACATATGCTTACGACTAGTGAAGTGATCCCACCCGTCTATAAAACCTATATTGTTCTCCCGACAGAAGACTTTCATCCTAGCATTTACTCCTATAGCTCGAGACCACCACTCTGAACTTTGGCTAAGCCTAGGGAGAGGAGGTAATAAAAGAAATAGATAAATTAAAGGCTCATAAATCTCCGGGACCTGATGGAATATATGCTAAAATATTAAAGGAATGCAAGGAAGAGCTTAGTTGTCCACTAACTGCATTATTTAATAATTCAGTAAAATTAGGATCGGTACCCATGGAGTGGAAATTGGCAGATGTGGTACCAATATTTAAAAAAGGAGAACGAGTTAAAAAGAATAATTATAGGCTGGTAAGTTTAACGTCAACAGTGGGTAAGATTCTAGAATCCATAATTGCAAATAAAATAAGGGCACATCTAGAATTACACAGACTGATAAAACTTTCACAACACGGGTTTCTTAAGGTCTTTTCGTGCCTTACAAACTTACTGTCTTTTTATTCAGAAGTTTACGAGGCAGTAGATTGTGGCAAAGAATATGATACAATATATCTAGATTTTAGCAAAGCTTTTGATAGAGTTCCTCACAAAAGATTAGTTAAAAAGCTGGAAGCTCATGGTATAGGAGGAGCTGTTCTCAGATGGATCAAACAATGGTTAAAAGACAGAAAACAGAGGGTTTGCATAAATGGAGAGAAATCAGAGTGGGGCTCGGTTACTAGCGGGGTACCACAAGGCTCGGTACTGGGTCCCCTATTATTCATCGTATATCTAAATGATCTGGATTCGGATATCAGTAGTAACCTAAGTAAATTGGCAGACGACACTAAAATAGGTAGAGCTATAAATGGAAAAGAAGACATTCATGCTTTACAGGAAGATCTAAATAGATTATCTGAATGGTCGGACAAATGGCAAATGGAATTTAATGTTGAAAAATGTAAAGTAGTTAAAATGGGTACTATAAAAGACAATACTAGTTATAAGCTAAATAACCATGAAATCATGAGTTCTCAGTGTGAAAGGGATTTGGGAGTTCTTGTGAGTAGTAGTCTTAAGCCAAGAGAGCAATGCACAGCAGTCAGAAATAAAGCAAACAGAATTTTAGGATTTATCTCAAGAAGCATTAGCAATAGGACGGAAAATGTTATTTTGCAGCTCTATCTTGCATTAGTTAGGCCCCATTTAGATTATGCTGTGCAATTCTGGTCACCCTATTATAGAATGGAAATTGAATCCTTGGAGAGGGTGCAGCGAAGAATGACCAAGATGATACACAATATCAGAAATCTACCATATGAGGACAGATTAAAAAAACTTAATCTACATTCTCTAGAGAGGCGAAGAGTTAGGGGGGATATGATTGAAGTGTATAAATGGTTTAAAGTGATTAACAAGGGAGATATTAGTAAAGTTTTAAAAATTAATTATCAAACCAGAACTCGTAATAATGGATTTAAGCTTGATAAATTTAGGTTCGGAAGGGAAATTGGTAAAAATTGGTTTGGTAATAGAGTAGCTGACGCATGGAACAAGCTTCCTAGTATGATAGTAAATGCCAATACCTTAGACACCTTCAAATGTAGATTAGATAGATATATGACAGAGGTAGGGTGGGTATGAATAGGTTAGTGCTTGTTAGAAAAATCATAAAAAGAAAAATAGAATAAATAAGTAGGGTAGAATAGAATAGGTTACACATGCTGAAAATACAATTCAAAAATGGAGCTGCCTCGTGTGTGCCAGTAGGCATGTTGCAGTGTCCTCTATTCTTGTTCTTATGTTCTTAAGAGCCGTGAGGCGACGTGGTTTCGAGCCCACCTCGTAACATGAAGGCGGCCATCTAGTTCATATCCCCCGTTTTCAGCCTGTGCCCACTCCCATTCATGGGGATTTATTATGACAAATAAAACGGTACAATAAAGTATTCATTGCACATTAGTAGTGCAGATTTACATAATTCTGGTGCCAAATAGAAGATCTAAGATCGAGTCCTGAAGAGGGTTCCTACAGTGTTTGTCTTTGGAACCCATTGAAGATAAGAGTGGGTAGTGACATTCCATGTGAACACAATATCATTAGTTGCAGCTAAATGTATGGCACCAATGGGTGTCATTATAGATAAGTGGCAGAGGGTGCAAGAGGGGAGTCGACGAGCCTGAAATTTGCGTGTTCAATCCCACCCTGGTTTGAAAGGGAGAGCATGCGGCCTTAAAGACAGTATCCACCCATTTCAATGGAGACTAATTGTGACGCATAAAACAGCAAAAAATGACAACTGATGGAACAATATTTGTGAGACTACTTTGATTAGGTTAAAATTCCTGTCTACTGGCCCACAATTCCTGTACTAAAACACTAGCCTAACCTCAACAAACTTGAAACCAGCAAACGATATCTTTCTTCTTCATCTTTGTCTGCTACCAATTTCAACGTGTATACGGAGACGCTGAATCCCACTAACCTTTATATTTTGGTTTCATATTATTGTGATGAGATACTCTTTCTGACACCAAACTTCTCCACTTACCTGAGCTTGGAACAGTCACCGTATATTGTGTGTATATCATAGTTTACAAAGTAAGCACCTTTTTATGTGTTACAATGAGTCCCCCATTTGAATTGGAGTGGACAGAGACATGTTGGAACTGGGGAATTAAGGCTGGATCAAACCCACGTAAGATGCACCCCCTAACTTGGATACTCTATCACTGAGCTACCACATCCCCCTCTATACTTTTTGTAGGTTGGCCATGGCACCAGCCGCGCATTGAAAGATTACGACTTAAGGTATTACAAATTCAACTAGGACTGGTCCAGATAGCTCCGGATTGACTCTTCGTTCAGGATGGTTCTTTCCTTATGCCTACATCTACAATGAATATTCAGGTACATTCATTACACATCTCTTGCTATTCTGTTACAATTGACAAGTCACAACATTCCCCACATCTGTTTCTTTTTGCCCTCTTTTTTCCTCATATTTGCTATCATTTGTAGAAGGTCCACAGCTTATGGGCCCAGTACCCGGCATAGAGGGGTTCGAAGAATCTATGTGGATCTTGTTGACTCCACCCCTAGTTTGAGGGCAGACTCGCCAGGTAGCAGTAATGGTTCTGCCCTTAACCTTGCACCTCATAATAGATATGCTTCTTTCACTCTACACTATTCCAACAATCGTGGCTTGAACTCTAATCTTTCGTCTGTGGAACAGTACTTGTGTACTTTCCTCCCTAACCTCCTCCTCCTATCTGAAACCTAGCTGTCTATCCATGCTTCCTCAGTACCATTTCAAATCTCTCACTATATCCTGTATTCTCATTTTCGTTCCAAAGGTGGGATCTGTGCCGACTGCAACACTAACACTGCTATTGCAAGGCTCATGGACCTTGAATCTTCTGACTTTAAGCGTACCCTACATGAGGATTCGCGTAGCTTACTCTTTGACTTCCCATGGGATGACTACTGCTTTCGGTCCTGCAACCCTGATCAGGTAGCACTTAAACTTGACAAGATCATAACCCCGGGAATGGAGGCGTACATCCCCTCCTCTACAAAAGCATTCTCTCCTCCTAAAACTTGGTTTGACCATGCCTACTCCATGGCTATCCAGGCCAGGAATCGGGCACACCAGTCTTACGAAGCCTCACCCTCTGATTTAACTCGCTCTGTTTTTATTGTAACTAGGAATTGCTGTACTGCTCAGATTCGAAGGTTTAAATCTTCCTTTACAAGAAGGAGAGTTGATGACCTTAACTCCTCTCCCACTGACACATGTTTTTGGTCCTTAGTCAAAAACTTATGGCAAAACTTCTGTAACTCAAGCTTTCCTCCTCTCATTCGTTCTAATGGTTCAGTAGCTTGATCTCCCACTGACAAAGCCATTCTCTTTGGCTCTAATTTTTCTGCCAACTCCTCTGTAAACGATTCCAGTGCACCTGCCCCTCAATCTTTACCCCTCTCTAATCCAATGCCCTTCTTTATTCTTTCTTCACGCAAAGTTCATGAAATTCTTTGTTCACTAAAGATGAACAAGGCCTCTGGTCACGATGGTATCCCTGCAAGGTTCCTTAAGGAGTTTCCAGATGAACTGGTTCCCATCTTTTGCCTGCTGGTTAGTACAGTGGTAATGCGCTGGCTTCACATTCACGAGGTCGAAAGATCGGTTCCCGTCCAAGACCGAGAGTTTAAGCTGTTTATTGGCAGGAACTGCTGTGGTTGGACACCACAGTGGGGGTTGGGGCTTGCCCTGGCTAACGAATACCCATTGTATTGAAATGGAAATAAAGCTTGTTTGTTTGTTTGTTTTGTTTGTCTTTTTCACCTCGTTCTGTCAACCAGTATCTATCCTTCATCTTTGAAGCATGCTCTAGTTCAACTTGTTCCTAAGAAGAGTGACCTCTCTATTTCTTCAAACTACCAACCTATTACCCCTAACCTATTCTGCTGCTAAAGTTTTCAAAACTTTCCTCAATACTCACCTCTCGAAACTCCTTGAATCTAACTCACTTATTTCTGATCACCAGTACAGCTTCCACAAGGCAAGATCCACTAGTGACCTCCTGTCCTATCTTACTCATGTATGGTCATATTCTCTGAGGAACTATGGTGAATCCTTTATTTTCGCCTTTGATATCTCTAAGGCTATTGACAGAGTCTGGCACAAGGCTCTGTTGGCCATACTCCCTGCCTATAGCTTTACCCCTTCTCTATGTTCTCTGATTTTCGGTTTTCTTTCTGACCATTTTAGATCTGTAGTTGTTGATGGTGTGACATTAAGCCCTTTCTCTGTTCCCAGTGGTGTTCCACAGTGCCTCTTGTCTTTCACCTACTCTTTTCCTGCTCTTCATCAATTATCTTATACAATCCCCTTCTTTCTCTCTTCTGCATGCCTTTGCTGACGAATTTACCCTTCACTTTTCCTCTGCCTTTTCTTCACAACCTTCGTCTGCTAGTCACACTCAGTCTCGTATCACTCTGTCTTCTACCATCAACTCTGATATGTAGTTGGTATCTGAGTGGGGCACCAAAAACTTAGTTAAATTTAATGCCTCCAAGACAGTTGCTGGCTATCTCTTTATCTTCTTCTCCTGATTACCCAATTGTCTTCGAAACTAACTAAATACACCCTTCTCAATTTTATCAACATATTAGGAATCCATATAGCCTTTAACTTACCTTGGAGGAATCACATAATAAAAATTTCTAAATCTTCATGCGAATAATTGGGGGTTCTGCTTCATTTTCGTCATTACATTTCCTCTTTACAGTTACTTCAGATCTTTAAAGGTCTTAGCCGTCCCTACTTAGAATACTGATAACACATCTGGAGTGCTTCTTCTTATACTTATCTCCTTGAGAGGGTTGAATCTAAGGCAGTCAGACTCATTAATGATCCTTCTCTTACTTCTAATCTGGATTCTTTCTCTCTTCACCGTTAGGCATCATCCCTTTCTCTTTTCTATTGCTATTACTTCCATCGCTGCTCTGATGAGCTGGCGAGTTGCATCCCTCCCCCACTGCCAAGGCCACATAACTCTCACCAAGCAGCCTCATTTCACAGTTACTGTGGGGAGATTTGTAGCTCGCAGATTGGTCGGTGCAGAGACTGCTTTTTCCCATCTACATCCAGGCTATGGAACTCTCTTCCCCCTTCTGTCTTTCAAAATTCTTATGACCTATCTTCCTTCAAAAAGCGGGTCTATCGTCATCTCAGGGCCTAATCTTTCATATCTCTAGGTCCTCTGTACTTTAACTATTTTTTTTCTATCTGTCGTTTTAATTTGTGTAACATTACCTCATCTCTACTTTGTCCTTAACTTTTTTGCTTTCCTTCGCATTGGTGTTTTTCGTGCCCGGGCCTTTATTGATGAGGGCAGTTTTTGCCTGTCCCGGTGTCACACTCAATGAAAAAAACTTAAATAATACATGACTCTACAAATATTATAGAATAACTAACACTGGATATGCAAATCTTCCTGAGAGTTGACAAGCAAGTATTTTTATTCTTGCTAAAATCCAACCTTGTGAAAATAAATGTTGCAGCAATGACCCCGCACGTCTAATAGTATATGCACTGAACTTGCTGACTTAGGAGGCTACATTGCAAATGAAGACAACAACAAAAAACTCCTCTTCTCGGTCCAATCTATTCTGGCGAAAAGAAGCCATACGTACAACATTGGGGTAACAATTTCCGTACTTTTGGATGGTAAACAGGTGCCACATCCACGTAGCTTTCCTGTATATGATTGATGTCATGTTTGAACACCTGTTGGTAGTCTTGCACACCTGTTGCCTTGCAATTTTTAAATAAGATAATTTCTACCACTAAGTGCAGAGACAGGTTCTACACAGTGGTGACAGTATAATATATTAGTGTTACATATATATCCCGTTATATCGATGGATATGACAACGCTATATATCATCTTTAACTTATTTTGCATAAAGTATGTAATTCTGACAGTTTTTCTCTCTATTCGTATTGGTTTTGATGGCAGTAGGGTAAAAGCCAAGTGTAAAGAAAATAGTTGCCGTTTTTCCATTTCGTATAATTACATCAATATTAGGGACCGACGTAGTGTAGCGGAGCATCAGGAGGGTCATCCAGACATAATTTTTCAGCACCAAGCTACGTGTGTCAACATCCATAATGGAGACTAATAGTAACACATAAAAAGGAATTTCTTTTTATCACTAAATAGTATATAAGTTGTTCCTGGTTTCTTTTTTTCATCCTTATTGGCTTTGGTGCCAGCAATATAAACGGTTAAGTTGATGGAAGGTCGCATTTTTAAGGTATCTCGGTGGATATAGTGTCTGGCTCTCACCTAAGAAGTCTTGAAATTATTTTCCTAAAGTAGTTGTGACTGCTGTGATTCTTCAGTGAAATAAATTTGAGAATAAGAGGAATAGGATTAAACTTAACCTAACCTAACCTAACCAAGCCCACCACGGGGCCGGTGGTGTGATTACTACTTTAATCCAAATAAAATAAGATAGTGCTGTCCTTCACACGACCGCCGCTGCTGACTCAGCAGATTCAGTGAATGCAACAATTGACACTGGAGTCAATACATGAATAGGATCTTTACGAGCTCATGATTCAGTCAAAGCAAAAACTGAACATATCTTTTGCACAAACTGGTAAAACTACCCTCCATTTGTAAAACAAAATGATGACTATAATAATAATAATAATAATAATAATAATAATAATAATAATAATAATAATAATAATAATAATAATAATAATAATAATAATAATAATAATAATAATAAATATAATAATAATGATAATAGTAATAATGATAATAATAATAATAATAATAATAATAATAATAATAATAATAATAATAATAATAATAATAATAATAATAATAATAATAATAATAATAATAATAATAATAATAATAATAATAATAATAATAATAATAATAATAATAATAATAATAATAATAATAATAATAATAATAATAATAATAATAATAATAATAATAATAATAATAATATATCTGCATATTAATCTCACAAAAAAAGTCCCTTAAATACATTTTATATTTTCACAGATGTTGGACTTGGGAGAAGATGGAATGTTATCGTTTTAAGTTCTGTAAATGTGTCTTGCTCCTTATTCTTTTGCAGGTGAGTTTCTGAGTTTCATTCTTTAATGTTCGCTTAAAGAAGAAGAAGAAGAGGACCTATCTCAATTTTTTCAAAGATTGCCTCTAGAATCAGTGTTGATTTATGTGACAATATCTCAAGCGTAAAGGAGAAAGCATTCAAATTGTTATGTAATTAATCTCTTTACCAGGTTCAAAATTGCTGTTAGTGTCTGTATCTGTACATTACTTATAATGACTTGACCATAGCTCAATTTGCTCCTTTGACACCTATGACACAGATCAAAGTATAATTTCTACTCCTTTTCATAATAATTCTTTCTTTCTCAGACTATATTCATCCTTGGCATAACCCTGTTGTCTCTTCTTCGAGGGAACAGCACATTAATGCGCTCTCTTGCGTTACTCGAGAGCTTCAGTACTAATTCGGCAGGGCATGTATATAACGCAAGTATTATATACTTAGGTAATAGCACAATGTTAGACAGAAATTATTTGGAGAACGTCAGGAACTATAAGTTCAAGGAGTACAACACAAATAAACCAAGAAAATATTTTATAAAAAATGATCAACGGAAGTATTTTATCAGCATCGGCAAAACCAATCTGTGCTTCTCGCAAGGTACAGACATTCTGAAAACCAGGCAAAACTCAAATGATAGCCAGTGTGCTTGTAAGCCTCATTACTATGGCAGAGACTGTGGTATACCAGAGGCAGCATGGTTTGGGATGTATTACTATGTATATCCAAATGCTACCCTGAGACCCAGAAGTGTTCCAAGGAGGGTCATCAATGGACTGCCAGTTAACCACGAGTTTGCCATGTTTGAAGCCAGAATACACGAATTGAAGGATATTGTTGATGTGTTCCTGATAGCTGAATCGAACTACACAGCTCACGGTGATCAGAAGGAACTCCTTTTCCTAAAGAGATTTCAGGAGGGGTACATGGCCAGATATCAAGAACAGATTGTTCACGTAAAATTGGATTACTTTTCAGAAAGAGCCAAAGCCGATGGGTGGCATGCAGATTCTTACATCAGAACCTTCATGGGAAAAAAGGGCTTCCTTTAATTAAAGGCCTTAGAGATGATGACCTGTTTGTTCTCTCAGACGCCGACGAACTTCCAAGCAAAGAAATCATAACTTTCTTAAAGGTGTACGATGGCTATCCTGAACCGATTGGTTTCGCTATGCGTTGGAATATCTTCAATTTTCAGTGGCTCAGTAGCTACAACATGTTGGGTACGGGGGGTTACGAGCAACTATCCATAGTCTACGCAGTGGCCACGATTGGGTTCCTCGAAAAAGTGTTAGCCTACGATGCATTTCATATCCGTAAAGTTCAAGCATGGAAGGAAGAGAATGTTGTATCTCGCTTAGTGGAATATACTAAAGACCACTGGGTACAAGAATGGGTGGCTGGGAAGGCAGGTCATTACGCAGGATGGCATTGTTCTTGGTGCTTCAGGTAAGACATTTTCTTTGTTATCCCCTTCTGTTCTATTCTGTTAGTCAGTGACTTTTGACACCTACGTACCCAGAGAACACAGTATTATTCAAAATGAGTGTACGTTTTATGTGTCGCTATTAATCCTCATAGACAAAGTGTGGCTGGGTGATTAAAACTGGATGTCCTTCATAACGCCCTACGGGGGCTATATCGCAGGTCCGTCACCTTTCAAGTCAGGTAATCTAAGAATTCGGTACTGTGGTTCCCTACACATTATTATTCATAATAATTCTTATTATCATATTAGAATGAACATTATATGTGTTCAAAATGCCCACATCCCTTGATAACATTACATAATGGTCTTATTATGAATAATATATGGGCACAATGTGTATTTGCTTTCCAATCTGTCCTTATTATGCAATTAGAATGAACACTAGACTTAGCCATACTGCAAATTCCCTTGAAGATCTGTCCTACATAGTTTGCATATCACATCATTTTGGAAATGGCATTTGTTAAACAGGGGCCTAACTGCTCTAGAAATGTTGGTGAAAGAGTTCGAAATTATAAAAAACAGGTGTTTTATTATCAAAGTAATTGGGTATTTGATGCATAGTAGGATATATTCCGTCAAAATTACAAAACAACCAAGAAATAAATCTTTTTTACGTTATCCCAAATATTCAATACAATATTGCTTTGTTAAATTTTTTTTTTTTGAGTGTATGTAAGTATATATCTCAGTGCAAATGCATGCATTATATATTTAGTCAATATGAAGCCATAAATCACTGAAGTAGAGTGGCTCCAACTAACTATAAATAAGAGATAGCAAGGCTGTCGTGAGACCCAACAGCCAAAAACCTGCTGTGGATGCCGGTTCCACTGCAGAAGATGCTTGCCCACCTACCCTGTGGTTTACCCAAACTGGGTGGTGGGGAGATTGTGACAACCCTTTATCCCCACGGAGCTGAGATGATTGGTCAAGATATTGTCTTCAGGTGAATATGCGTGTATTGACTCTACCACTCCCTTTACAAAGGGGATTTAGACTACTGCATTTGTATGTAATAAGGATTCGTCTTGCCTGAGCATCTCTCGCTTACCTTCTCAGCTGGTACTGCCTCCTTTCACACTCCTATCGTCTTAATTCACCTATTACGATACAGGGATTTTGGATGCGGAATGCTTTCTTCCTCATTGCTGGGAAAATATAAGTAATAATCTATTAGTTTCTAAGGAAAGAAATAAGCTGGTGACCCCCGTCTCCTGGTTGGATGTGATGATTATTATATTCTTAACATTACTGGAGCATTAGAAATTACGATTTCCTCGCTAAGCAGACGTCAGTTGGCTACTATTCTCACACTATAAAGAAAGCTACTTTCTTGTGGATAGTAGTATGCATACATGTATGAACGTGAGTATGTACAAATGTATTTTTATGTAATATGTAAAGTAATGTATGAGTATGTGCTTATGCCTCATTGTGTTCATGTGAAAGCACCTTATCCTTATGGAGGGAATGCTTAAGTGAGTGACACAAGCAACAAATTTTGCATGTCTCTACTTCTAAGGCTTTGTTATATAAAAAAATGACAGTCGAAATTCCAAAATCGTTGCAATTTGTTATGAAACTGGATATAAAATTTACCTGAGATGTCCAAATTCGATGACCTTAATATCAGTTTGTTTGGTCTTGTGTGTGCAGTTTGCATTTTTTGAATCTTTTGATGGTCTGTGATGCATATTGTTGTCGTTATGAAGGATTTTAAAGGCGTTATTTCCTTTTATTATCCTCCCAATAATACGAACATTCTCTGCGAAATACAAGATAGCAGATATTGTATTTGATGTCTAATTGCCACAAAGCCTGAAACTCAAGCAAAAGAGGTCGGGGTATGAAAAAAAGGGTAATTGGTGAAGGTAAAACACTAAAAAATTAGTAATCAAGCTCTTTATTTCATAGCATAAAAAAATGGTGGCTATGCTGACCCCCCACATTGTCATTTTGAGAAATGAAGATGCCGTCATGACTAATCAGGCAGTACTTGCAGAGGCAATGGCTGGCTCCTTAATCAATACGAGGTAGCAGATACGTTCATGTTTGCTCGAGGGATAGAGGAGAATTGTTTTCAAAACCCAATGTTCCTAAATATTGCATTTTCTGACGTTCTTGCGTGTATATGTCTGCATGTATATAGGTACGCAGGCGTTCATACGAAAGAACACATATTCCTTTAACAAATGTATTAATTCTGGCAGTCCCCAAGGTATCGTGAGGAAGCTGGATTCGGCTCAAGCTAATGATAAACCGCGATGGGGCGACTATCCTTCAAAGAAGGACATCGCTTACATTCTGTCTTTAATGACAGAAGGAAGGTAAGTGATCTAATTCTAAGCCTAAAACACACACACACACACACGCACACACACATACACACACACACACACACGCACACACACATACACACACACACACACACACACACACATTCAGTTATAAGGAACGGCTGAGGAAAATAGACATACCATCACTCGAAGATAGAAGAATGAGGGGATATGGTGATTGTTTTTAATTTCCTTCATGGTTTTAACAGAGTGAATAGAGATCGATATTTTTATGGCTTGCTCTAGATCTAGGGGTCATAGTTTCAAGATTCGTAAGAAAACTTCTTCGCAGGATGTAAGGAAGTACTTTTTTAGTGTAAGACTAGTTAGTGATTGGAATTCGCTAAACGAGGAGGTAGTGACTGTTAACTCAATTTATAATTTTAAGGATAAGTATGATAAGTATCACTGAATACAAAAATGGAATCTACCATGAAACGGGGAGTAACAAGCACAGAGCATTTTCCAATAACCCAATTAGGTAATTACAATGAGGTAATTACACACACTCACGCACACACACACACACAGAGTTCTTCCAGACAATGGGGAGATAAAGAAGATAATGACAGAAGATCAGGGGATTGGGCCTCATTAAGATTGTTATACACAAATGCTGATGGATTAGCTGGTAAGGCAGTAGAATTAAAAGATAGGATTCACAACAGTAAGGCAGATATAGTAGCAATTACAGAGAGTAAGTTGAGTGAGGACATAAACAGTGTCACAGTTTTTCCTAAGGGCTTCAAAATACTAAGGGTTGAAAGATCTGAGAGGACTGGTGGAGGGATAGACTGCTCATAAGTGAAAGAATTCAAGTTGAAGAAATAAACTTGGCTATAGAAAGTGAGTTCAAGGAATTTCTTGTTGCTCGCATAAATACTGGGTCAGAGAGCATTATAATAACTGTTGTATACAACCCACCAAGGAACCAAAATAGGCTTGAAGTTTATGAGGAAAGTCATATAGGTACTATTGAAGTCATAAACTCAGTTGTTAACATGGCACGGGAAAAAATGTAGGATTTTGATTATGGGAGACTTTAATCATAAAGAGATAGATTGGATAAATCTTGACCCACACAGTGGTGAGGACTCATTCGGGGCAAGATTCCTAGATTGCGTACAAGGGAATTTCCTACACCAACATGTAATGGAACCAACAAGGGCCAGGGGTGGGGATGAGCCATCACTACTTGATCTAGTGTTCACAGATAATGTGTTGAATATTGAAAATATTGAGTATGAACCACCACTTGGAAAGAGGGACCACTGTGTGTTGTTGATGGAGTATATCATTGAAGATATTCTTCCTGAGAGTAGAGGTACTGAGGACATGAGGAGAACTATCCAAAAGGAGATTACATCAAAATGAATGAGCTTTTTGCAGTTATTGACTGGAGAACCTTATTTTACAACAAATCTGTACAAGAAATGTATGACATCTTTTGTGAGAAATATGGGAAGATAGTAGATTGCTGCATACCTGTCACCAAAGTAGGTGTAATTCATGCCAGAGATAAATGGTTCAATAATGGGTGTAAAAGAGCTAAGGAGTGGAGAGACAAATGCTGGAAAAGGTACAGGAGGAGAAAAAACATAAATGCCTGGCAAACCTACAAAAGAGCAAGAAATGACTACCTAAGTAAAAGGAGAGAGGCAGAGAGAGACTATGAGAGGAACATCACCAGGAAGGCTAAAGAAAATCCCAAGCTTTTCCACAGCTTTATCAGAGGAAAACTGAAGGTAAAAGAACAGGTTTTAAGGCTAAAGAGAGCGGATGGAAGCATCACTGAGACGGATGAAGAGATCTGCAAAGAATTGAACAAGGAGTTTCAGTCAGTATTTACAGTAGAAAATACCCCACCCCCTCAGATTGCAGTGATAGAAGCTCAAGGGCCGGTATTAGAGAACATCAACCTTACAGCCACAGAGGTATGCAAAGCGCTGATGGATTTAGATGTTCATAAAGCTACAGGTCCTGATGACATATCCCCTCATGTGCTTAAAAATGCGCAAACACAATATCAGTGGCACTAAGTATCATATTTAAGGAGTCACTGAAGTCGGGGGAGATTCCAAGATGCTGGAAACAAGCTAATGTGATACCTATCTTCAAAAAGGGAAGGAAGGATACGGCTCTGAACTATAGACCAGTTTCCTTGACCAGCATAGTTTGCAAAGCTATGGAGAAACTACTAAGGAAACATATCTCTCTTCACTTGGAATCCTTCAACTTTTTGTCAGTGAGGCAACATGGCTTCAGAGAAGGTAGATCAACAGTAACAAACTTATTAGAATCTTATGATGAGGTAAGCCAAATCTTACAGGAAAGAGAGGGCTGGGCAGATTGCATATTCCTAGACTTCCAGAAAGCGTTTGACACTGTTCCACATGGGAGACTAATTAGGAAGCTGCAATCAATGTCTAGAATAGGTGGAAATGTTTTGGAATGGATAAAAGCTTACTTAGAAGGAAGGGAACAGAGGGTTAGAGTAAGACACTCAGTGTCTGAATGGAGAAGAGCTAGTAGTGGAGTTCCACATGGTTCAGTTTTAGGGCCACTTTTGTTCCTTGTATATGTAAATGACCTACCAGAGTCTGTAAATTCATTCATGAATATGTTTGCAGATGATGCAAAGATTGTGAAGAAAGTAAAAAACGAGAACAATGGTAGAGAACTTCAGGAGGATCTAAATAATCTGCATGAGTGGTCAGAAAAGTGGCTAATGAAATTCAATACTTCAAAATGTAAGGTAATGAAAATGGGTACAAGTGCAAGAAGGCCCAAACTTGACTACTCGGTGGCTGGAGTACAACTTCAAGAGACAGAAAATGAGAGAGACCTAGGAGTAAACATACTGGCAGATTTGCCTCCAGAAATACATATAAATGGCATAGTAAGGGCAACATATGCATACTTATCAAATGTAAGGGTAGCCTTCAGGCACATGGACAAGGAAATGTTCAGAAATATTTATGTAACCTATGTGAGGCCAAAACTCGAATATGCAGCCCCCTTTTGGAATCCGCACTTGAAAAAGCACATAGCTAAGCTTGAAAAAGTTCAAAGACATGCCACGAAACTGGTGCCAGAAATACGCAATCTAAGTTATGATGAGAGGCTGAGGGAATTAGACTTACCATCACTCGAAGCTAGAAGAGTGAGGGGGGATATGGTGACAGTCTTTAAATTCCTTCATGGTTATGATAGAGTGGATAGGGATCGATATTTTGATATGGCTGGCTCTAGAACTAGAGGTCATAGTTTGAAGCTTCGTAAGAAAACTTCTTTGCAGGATGTAAGGAAATACTTTTTCAGTGTGAGTAGTTGATAATTGGAATTCGCTAAGCGAGGAGGTAGTTAATGCTATCTCAATCCATAGTTTTAAGGACAGGTATGATAAGTATGACTAAGTCTAAAATGGAACCGATGAGGAGACGGGAAGATACGAGCTTTGGGCTCTTTCCCGTAAACACAATTAGGTAATCCCAATT
>JAXCGZ010008451.1:22500-27500 GCA_037179515.1 Halocaridina rubra
ATATATATATATATATATATATATATATATATATATATGTATATATATGTATATGTGTGTGTGTGTGTGTGTGTGTTTATGTGTGTGTGTATTACTTATATTTTTTCTTTCAGGTGGTTCAATGATGTTGATACTTACTTAGCTGTCATGAATTCCAAGGAGAGGTTCTACGCTCCATCATATTTCTTAGAAAATCCACAAGAATATCGTTCAGTACTCTATCATCCTAGCCATCCGTCCAATCTTGGTAAGGAATGGAAACCTCCTTAAGGTTTAAGAGAATTTTAGGGAAAGTGGCTTAACTACTTAAAAATATCATGGTAGAAACATTCTTAATACTTAAAAACATTATAAAGAAAATTTCCTTAATACTTGAGAAATTTATGGAGGAGGACTCTTTAATTCTTAAAGAAATAATCGACGACATCAACATTATACCTAAAAAAATTCTAAAGGGTAATTCCTCTAATACTCAAGATTACAAAGAAATCTTTCTTTATACTTACTAAAACTTAAACTCAATACTCCTTTAATCACTAAAGAAAATTATGAGTGGAAATACCCTTAATACTTACCTAGAAAAAATAAGACTGGAAAAACCTTTGTAAGTAAAAAAAAAAAAGTTGAAACGCTCTAATATCCAAATGAAATAAAGAGTGGCAACATCCTTAATAATAACTTAATAACATGAAAACTAAAACCCCCTTAAAACATGAAGAAAGTTATAGTCTAGAAATTTGCTTTAAACGACAAAAAAAAAAAAAAAATATTTGAACCTACTTTTCAACTAAAGAAAATAAAGATTGAAAATGTCCTTATAACAAAAGAAAATATAAATAGTGGCATAACAATCTTAAAATAAAAAAAAATTAAGAGTGTAATCGTCTTTATATAACTTAAGAAATTAACTTTCTTTAGTTATATAAAGACTTTTGTTATAAAACCGTGGAAACTTTCATAAACTGAAGAAAAATTAATAATGAAAACCATTTCAAACTATAGAGAGTTAAGAGTGAAACCCTCTTATATGCTAATTAAAACTTATTAGACATGAAAACCTTATGAAAATTAAAAGTTGAAACCTTCCTGCTAAAGAATTTATGAGTGCAAGCCTCAGTACTCAAAAATTTTTAAAGTGGAACCATCCCTAATATTCAAGAAAACAAAGAATGGAATCTCCTAAAAAGTAAAGGAAATTAAATGTGAAAACCCCATTAGAGCTAAAGAGAATTGAAATTGAAAATCCTTTAAAATTAAGGAATATTACGAGTCGAACATTTGTAATATTAAAGAAATATGAGGAATGGAAACATTCTTAACTCTAAGGAAAATATAGAGTAAATCCTTTATACGTTAAATTAAATAATGATTGAAAATCCCTTTGAAGTAACAGAATATTACAAGTAGAAACATCCTCAATATAAAAGAAATTTAAAGACTGGAAAATTCTTAAGCATAAGAAAATTAAGAGTGGAGACCCCATTTAACTGCAAAAAATTAAGAGTGGAAATCCTCTTAAATTCTATGATAATCAGTAATAGAAACATCTTCAATAATAAGGAAATTTAATCACAGGAAACCTTTAACCTGAAGAATAATAATAGTGTAAGCTTCAATGAAACTGAAGAAAATTAAGAGTGAAAATCTCTTTAAAATCTAGGAAATTTTAAAGTAGAAACATCCTTAATATTAAAAAACAATGTACACTAGAGGCGTCCTTAAAAAAAAAAGTGGGAATCCTGGTAAAATAAAGAAAATTATAAATGGCAGTCTTTTTAAGATCTAGAAAATTTAAGAGTAGAAATATCCTTAATATCAAAGAGATTTAAAGACTGAAAACATTGTTAATAATAAATAAGATTAAGAGTGGAAATCTCTTTTAAAGAAGAGAAAATTATAAACAGAGCCTCCATTAAATAAAGAAAATTATGAGTAAACTCTTCCTTATTATTAAAGAAATATGAAGACTGGATAGCTTCTTGAAATTAACTAAAATATATTTTGAAATCTATTGATTGTGCTTAAGAGATCGTATAAAAAACATAATGATCATTTACTCAAACAAGCATAATTTCGATGATAATATCTAACAACATCACAATCATTACATACACTGTAGCAAAACGAATTGTAACAGTTATAATAGTTTGCAGAACAATCTTGCAATAATGATATTTCCTCAATTATTTGGAAATTTACTTGGGTATATATGCTGTATAAATGAAGTGTAAATTGCAAAAATTACCATAAGATCAGCCATTAAATAATGCATCATTTGACATATTTGCTTCAATAACCACAATATTTACTATAATTCTGTAATTACAGATACAGTTATTGCAATACTATTTGTGATTTTCGCAATAACTGAAATTACAGCAATATTACCAGCATATCAAGAAATAACTGTAAAAATTACAGAAATATTAATGAATATATCGCATTAATTGTGAGAAAAAAAAACACAGAATGAGTTGCAAATTCCGCAATCTTCTTCTTTTTCGTCTGCATCTTTTCCCACTTTTTTATGGGGTCGATGTTTCTGAACAGTTTTCTCCATTTATTTCTGCCCCATACCTCATCACCCAACAAACCTTTAGACCTCAGGTTGTCATTGATGCAATCCATCCACCTACGCTTTGGTCTCCCCCTCCTTTACCTACCCTGTATATCCATTCCCATCAACCTCCTCCCAACATACTGTTCATCCCTCCTAACGACATGACCATACCATCTTAGTCTACTTTCTTGTATTTTATCTGATATTTCTCTAACTTTTGAGGTACCTCTAATTACCTCGTTTCTGATCTTATCGCTTCTTGTCACTCCACACTTCCATCTCAACATCCTCATCTCTGCCACAACCAGTTTTTTCTCTTGTGTCTTCTTTATTGCCCATGTCTCAGCTCCATACATCATAGCAGGTCTCACAACTGTCTTATGTACTTTACCCCTCAACTTAATCCCTATTCTCCTGTCGCACAACACCCCAGACACTTTCTTCCAGTTCTTCCATCCAGCTTGTATTCTGTGGGTTATTTCTGACTCTAGGTCACCATCCTCTGTTACTGATGATTCCAGATACTTGAACTTTTCAACTCTTTTCAACACCTTCCCCTGCAAATTGACCTCCCCATCCTCATCATCTCTCAACCTCAAGTAATCTGTCTTCTTCCGGCTGATTTTCAGTCCTCTATCCTCCATCACTCTTCTCCACTCCTCAAGTTCTCCTCCACAACCTCTCGTCTGTTGCTACACAGTGCAATGTCATCTGCAAAGAGCATACACCATGGAGACTGATCTCTAATACCCTGGGTTACTACATCCAAGACCAGATTAAATATATATGGACTCAAAGCAGACCCTTGATGCAGACCAACATTTATTGAGAGACTTTTCGTCAATCTCACACTGCTCTTAACATTTGCCTCTGGCCTCTTATACATAATTTGGATGGTTCTTACATATTTCTCGGGGACTCCCTTTTCTCTATTACACCTCCACACCTCTTGACGTGGTACTCGATCATATTCATTTTCCAGGTCAATTAAGACCATATGCAGTCCTTTCTGTTTCTCCCGATGCTCTTCCATCATTTGTCTCAAGGCAAATATGGCATCCACTGTCCCTCTTCCAGGCATGAAGCCAAACTATTCATCCCCATTTGTCGTTATCTCTCCGAGTCTCCTCTCTATGATCTTCTCCCATATCTTCATAGTATGACTTAAAAACTTTATAACTCTATAGTTTCCACACTCCTGAATGTCTCCCTTCCCTTTGTAGATTGGGATGATTAAACTTCCTCTCCACTCCTCTGGCATCTTTTCCTGACTAAAGATCTTTTGCATTAAGTTCCACAAGATATCTATGCCTTCCTCTCCAAGACTCTTCCATACCTCCACTGGCATCTTATCAGGTCCTGCTGCCTTTCCATTTTTCATTTTCTTTACTGCCCGCTCTACCTCTCTTCTAGCCACTGTTGTTGTAACTGCTTCATTTGGAAGTTCATCTTCAAATACTGCTCGAGGGTTCTCTTCATTCAGTATTCCTTCAAAATAAGTTTCCCATCTGCTTTTTATTTCATCCTCTTCTGCTAGAACTACTCCATAGTTATCCTTTATTTGTCTTACTTGCGTCAAGTCCTTGGATGCAGCATCTCGAGCCTTGGCAATTCGCCATATTTTCATCTCTCCTTCTGGTGTTTCCAGCTCTTCATAGACTTCATTCAATTTCTCTGCCTTTGCTTTTGCCACTGCTCTCCTTGCCCCCTTCTTTGCCTGCTTGTACTCTTCTTTATCCTGCTCCAGGCCTGATAAATCTGCCTTTTTCTTTGAATCTTTCTTGTTCTTCGCCCATTCTTGCACTTCCTCATTTCACCACCATAACTCTTTATCATTTGGGGGTTTCCTTCCTGATGACTTTCCAAGTACCTCCTCACCAATCCTCAAAATCACCTTACTATTCTCTGTCCACCATTCTTGTACATCTTCACCTTATCGCTTCCAATACTCTTCCTTTAAGCATAGCTCTCAGCTCTGCATCTTTCAATCTCCACCACTTTATCTTTGGGTCCATCTTCGGCTTCTTACTTTTCCTACATTTCCTGAGCATGCAATCAGTTACCACTATCCTATGTTGCACTGCTACACTCTCCCCATTTATTACTTTACATTTGCTAATCTCCTTCAGATGGTCTCTCCTACACAACAATAAATCTATCTGGCTCTCCCTCCCACCACTACTGTATGTAATCAATCTGCAAAATCAATCACTCTCTCTCCCCCCTCATTTCTCTCGCCCACCCCCCAGACTCCATGAACTCTACCTATCCCAGCCCTCCCAATTCCCAAGTGGCCATTTAGATTTCCCCCCAAAATTACCCTCTCCCTTATAGGAATTGTTCTAAGCTCCTGGTCCATCTCCTCCCAAAATGCATCCTTCACCTCCGCTGTACAACCAGTTTGTGGGGCATAGGCACATACCACTTAAGCTACCATTTC
>JAXCGZ010008451.1:32500-35322 GCA_037179515.1 Halocaridina rubra
CTATGTTCATATTACAGATTCCCCAACCTCACTCGTGGCTTCATTTTAGCATTTAATTCAATTCCCAATCTCATTCGGGACATGAAATAACCAAATAAGCACATTACATATGTGAAAGCATGAATAATTTTTTTTTTTTACCCCGACCGGGACTCGAACCTAGGAATTATGATTATTAAGTCAAGGCACTACCAATACACCACAGAAGGTTAAAAGGAACCCAACCTTATAGCTTATATCTGCTATACTTAGGAATGAGCGCATTCTAACTGAATGCCACTATGTTCATATTGCAGATTAACCAACCTCACTCGTGGCTTCATTTTAGCATTTAATTCAATTCCCAATCTCCTTCGGGCCATGAAATAACCAAAAAAGAACATTACATATGTGAAAACATGAATCATTTTTTTTTACCTCGACCGGGACTCGAACCTAGGACTTATGATTATTAAGTCAATGCACTACCACTACACCACAGAAGGTTAAAAGGAATCCAACCTTATATCTTATATCTGCTATACTTAGGAATGAACGCATTCTAACTGAAGGCCACTATGTCCATATTACAGATTCTCCAACCTCACTCGTGGCTTAATTTTAGCATTTAATTCAATTCCCAATATCATTCGGGTCATGAAATAACCAAATAAGCACATTATATATGTGAAAACATGAATAATTTTTTACCCCGACCGGGACTCGAACCTAGGACTTATGATTATTAAGTCAAGGCGCTACCACTACACCACAGAAGGTTAAAAGGATCCAACCTTATAGCTTATATCTGCTATAGTTAGGAATGAAAGCATTGTAACAGAATGCCACAATGTTCATATTACAGATTCCCCAACCTCACTCGTGGCTTCAGTTTAGCATTTAATTCAATTCCCAATCTCATTCGGGCCATGAAATAACCAAATAAGCTCATTACATATGTGAAAACATGAATAATTTTTTACCCTGAATGAGATTGGGAATAGAATTAAATGCTAAAATAAATCCAAAATAAGCTATAAAGTTGGATTCCTTTTAACCTTCTGTGGTGTAGTGGTAGCACCTTGACTTAATAATCATAAGTCCTAGGTTCGAGTCCCGGTCGGGGTAAAATATGATTCATGTTTTCACATATGTAATGTGCTTATTTGGTTATTTCATGGCCCGAATGAGATTGGGAATTAAATTAAATGCTAAATTGAAGCTACGAGTTGGGTTGATGAATCTGTAATATGAACATAGTGGCATTCACTTAGAATGCAATCATTCCTAAGTATAGCAGATATAAGTTATAAGGTTGGATTCCTTTTAACCTTCTGTGGTGTAGTGGTAGCACCTTGACTTAATAATCATAAGTTCTAGGTTCGAGCCCCGGTCGGGGTAAAAAATGATTCATGTTTTCACATATGTAATATGCTTATTTGGTTATTTCATGGCCCGAATGAGATTGGGAATTGAATTAAATGCTAAAATGAAGCCACGAGTGAGGTTGGGGAATCTGTAATATGAACATAGTAGCATTCAGTTAGAATGCGTTCATTCCTAAGTATAGCAGATATAAGCTATAAGGTTGGATTCCTTTTAACCTTCTGTGGTGTAGTGGCAGCGCCTTTACTTAATAATCATAAGTCCTAGGTTTGGGTCCCGGTCGGGGTGGAATATGATTCATGTTTTCACATATGAAATGTGCTTATTTGGTTATTTCATGTTCCGAATGAGATTGGGAATTGAATTAAATGCTAAAATGAAGCCACGAGTGAGGTTGGGGAATCTGTAATATGAACATAGTGGCATTCAGTTAGAATGCGTTCATTCCTAAGTATAGCAGATATAAGGTATAAGGTTGGATTCCTTTTAACCTTCTGTGGTGTAGTGGTAGCGCCTTGACTTAATAATCATAAGTAATAGGTTCGAGTCCCGATTGGGGTAAAAAATAATTCATGTTTTCACATATGTAATATGTTTAATTGGTTATTTCATGGCCCGAATGAGATTGGGAATTGAATTAAATACTAAAATGAAGCCACGAGTGAGGTTGGGGAATCTGTAATATGAACATAGTGGCATTCAGTTAGAATGCCTTCATTCCTAAGTATAGCAGATATAAGGTATAAGGTTAGCTTCCTTTTAACCTTCTGTGTTGTAGTGGTAGCGCCTTGACTTAATAATCATAAGTTCTAGGTTCGAGTCCTGGTCGGAGTAAAAAATTATTCACATGTATATATATATATATATATATATATATATATATATATATATATATATATATATATATATATATAAATGTATATATATATATATATATATATATATATATATATATATATATATATATATATATATATATATATATATATAATATATATATATATATATATATATATATATATATATATATATATATATATATATATATATATATATATATATATATATATATATATATATATATATATATATATATATATATATATATATATATATATATATATATATATATATATATATATATATATATATATATATATATATATATATATATATATATATATATATATATATATATATATATATATATATATATAATATATATATATATATATATATATATATATATATATATGTAGTCGCCGTGGCTCAATCGGTAGCGACCGCGACTCTGAGGCGTCATGTCGAGTGTTCGCGCCCCGTCACGGTCTGAGGTTAGCAAGGGCATGCACTCATGGAAACGATTACATCTGCAAAAACAAGTCCTTCTAATGAAGGCAACCGTCCTAGCCCTTGGTTGAAAAGGGAGTCCGTGACGTAAAGCCGGGAAAAAAAAC
>JAXCGZ010008452.1:0-35281 GCA_037179515.1 Halocaridina rubra
GTAGTGCCACCCGCAGAGAATTATCTCCTACTTAGTTTTTCACATCAATAATATTAATATTGACCTCTCTGGTACTTACCCATTGGTTCACCAGCCATCACAGTGCCACTTAAAATCACCAAAAATAATAATCTTTGTAATGTCCACATCTTCTAATGTGATGATAAACTTTGTAGCCCACGAACTCTTAGATGTTTTGTATGACTGACAGTCTTTTATTGGCCACACCTCACTCACACACACACACACACCAGATCTCTGGTGTGATAAGAGTTTCTTTATCATCATCATGAGTAAGATTACGCCACTTTCACTCAGCTGTGGAAAGACTCGATTAATCAATCGTATTTTTTATTTGCTGTTTTATGTGTCACTATTAATCCCCATGTGAATCTAGGTGGATATAGATAGGTTAGAGCTGGGGATTTGAGGATGGATGCTCTCCCTACGCCCCATAGTGGGCTCTAGCATGGGTTTACCTCTTCTCGAGTCGTACTCTACCCTTTGCGTTACCGCGGTCCCCTTTGCAGATCAATCATGATTTACTTTGAAAATTAGTATTATCTAATGACGTGATTGATAGGAGCATTAAACTCAGATTTAATTGGTTGATGTTTTTATAATATTAACAATGTAAATCCATGAGTTATATGAATTATAGAGAGTTAGTTTTAACTAGTGTTTGTTGGTTCTTCTTTGATTATGTGACTGCAAATGTTTTTTTTTTATAAAATATTGAGGTGGAGTTGTAAGAGGTGGATGGAAATGTTACATGTAAAGTGATAGCAGTGGATTTGTCCTTAAGATTCTACTTTTCCTTCTTAGTATCTTCTTGGTTTCTTGCCCGACGAAGGCAGTTTTATTGCCCATCCTGGTGCCACGCTCATGAAAAAATAAAACTGTAAAGATGAGAGATCCATGTTTTGGACCAATACCCCCCCCCCTTACTCCATCTCAGTGGCTGTCAGCTATGTTTCTCTTAAGGTCCCTCTTTATTATTGGGTAACTTAGCAAGAGGGTCTGCCCCTCTCTTTTAATCTCTTTATTTCATTTTCGTGCTTTTCTCATATCTTTCTCATCCTATTTTCTTCCCATCTCCAGTGATAACACCCTGAATAAGGCTAAGAGAGTTCCCTCAAAGCCGTCACTATTTATCTCTTATTCCTGTTATCCAGTTATCCGACAATGGGTAACTCTAGTATGAAAATCGCCCTTTTAATTTCTCAACTTATAAATACTACTTTCTTCTCTGTCTTTTGGCTAGTTAAACTACTTTTAAGTCCTTCAGCCTCTTAAGCGCACAGTAGTGTAATTGCTTAGTTGAAATTCTTATTATTTAGGTGATGGTAATGCTTATATTAAATACTCATTAGTCTAGAAGTCTACATTGGATGAGAAAACTGGTCATACTTTTATTTACCTCCAGAACAAGGAACCGCAAAATTTTCTGCCACTTTTTTTTTCTTTGTGAGCTGAGAAGGTGAAGTGTGTTCCCCTAGCGTTGCCTGGATCACGAAACTCCGTCTTTCTTCGCGGTTCTTACCCTTGTCTTAATTATAATTATTTAAGCATTTGGGAACTTTCTTATTCTTAGTAACATTATTGCAATTTTTTTACCCTGCAGGTATACACTACCTGTAATTGATATATTTCTTCTTTCACCTTGGAACTTCCTCATATTTTGTATAATTTTTATGTTGGGTAAAATTTGCTTATTCCATTCTTCTATTCCTTAAGATATAAGAGATGAAAGTGTACGAAATATGAAACTGTAGCATTTATGGATGCTTTGCAGGGCTCTTTGAAGTACAGAGGCTGTTATTCTATATTCAATCTTTTTAGATAATACCAATTATCAACAAACTTAGTCCAAACAACTCTGTGACTTAGTGCATGGGACTAACATCTCTGAGGTCACTTCTGTTGCTTCATGTGAAAACTCATTTTTCTTACTATTTCACGATATCTTCTTAAAAAAGTTTGCAATTATAAATCCAGAGTGTTTAAGAAGCGCTTTGAGCAAGTGTGTGGTTTTTTTTTAAGTCACGTGTTGGTAATGATGCTGTATTGAATTATTCTTTTTGTAAAATGGTTTATTTTTTTAGTTATATAAGTTTTGTCCCCATATGCTGTCAAATTATATTCCCTCGAGCTGTTAAGTTCCTCTGACTCTCATTATATTTGAAACTAAATGGATACAAATAGCAACGGAACTAGAGGAGTTTAATATTTCCTCACTCTACTATATTTGAAAGTAAATAGACACTAAACTATTAGCAATAGAAATGTTTTTATAACAATCATGTTTGAGACTAGACAGTTAGAAATCAAGAATACATGAGTTTCATATTCTTTTAACTGTACAATATTTTAGACTTAAAAAGATACCAAAGTTTCGTTTTTTTTTTTTTACACTGTTAATCGCCATTCATAATAGAGTGGACACACACAGGTTGGAGTTGGGGAATAAACTTATTATTATTTTTTTTTACATTGTTAATCCCCATTCATAATGGAGTGGACACACACATGTTGGAGTTGGGGAATAAAGACTGGATGACCTCCCAAACTATCATGACTAAATGAAGTTAAATATTCTCTTTTGTCAGGCATCAGCACGATGGCATCTTTTCATACCATTTAGCCTCGGTTAATTTATTGCCATAAACTTTATTTGTTCAAATATCAATAGTCTCATTTATGTTAAGTAATCTTGAACATGTAATTAATCTACAACAGGTTTTACTAGTGTACTAAGAAATGATATGCGAATCATTTAGCATCGGTTGTCATGTCTCATAATCTTAATTCGCAAACTTCAAAGTATCATTTATGTTAAGTAATCATGAATGTGTAAAGAAATGTATAACAGGCTTTACTAGATAAATACAAAATGATACACTCATTGATCTTTGGTAATTGTTTATTACGCAAGTAATTCAAAATCAGGATAAATGTAACTTAAATTTTCAAGAATAATATGATGCAGGCATCTCACTGAATATGAAATACCCTATAATCACTGCAGTTACTTAAACTAGGGTTAATAGTTTCTTACATAGTCTTTAAGAAAAGACATCAGATCACATTCACAACCTTCACCAATGTAACGAAATACCTTGATATAAGTATAATGGCAATATAAAGAAATCATTGATTATTATTATTATTATTATTAGTATTATTATTATTATTATTGTTGTTATTATTATTATTATAATTATTATTATTATTATTATTATTATTATTATTATTATTATTTTCATTATTATTATTATTGTTGCGAATCATGTAAATGATTGCTATTATGATTTTTTTTTTTGGGGGGGGGGTTATAAATTATTCTTGACTGCTTACAATATTACACGTCTCATTTTCTCTGTGGTACTGTCCTCGTGATTAACATGAGCAGTGATTAAATTCAGTACTTTAAAATTAATTGTTTAGTATCTTTTTTTGCACCCTAGATTAGTGCTTATATCGACCATGCCATATTTCTTTTCTACCAATGACAGATTTGTTTTCAGTGGCTTTTCTCTTATCTGTGCTTTGCCTTTTGTTTTTGTTTTTGTCTCCTTTTGTTACTGTTATCTCTCTTCTTTCTGTGAAGACGTTCATCTTCTTGAGAATTTGGATCTCTGGAGCTATTACTTGAAGCTATACCTTGAGAGGAAGATGCATTTCCAGTGAGCGAGCTTCCTTCTTTACTGCTTTCCTTACTAGTTATGCCTCTTTTGAGAGATTTGACATTTTGACTATTAGATCCTTTCTTAGATTTGCCACGACTTTTACGATTTTGGGGAGATATATCACATTTAGTGCTATTATCGTTTTTCTTTTTCGGCATATTATCTTCCTGGCGGTTATCATTGGTAAGAACAACGCTGTCATGTATAGCTGATGCTTGTGCGATAGTGGCTGAACTTTCTGAGCTCTGATCATGAATATCAGAGTCAAAGTCATGTCCATATGTGGTTGCTTTATTCACAGTATTGATTTCAGATTTTGTTTCTGCATCTTTCCTTTGTCCTTCCTTTTCTATATTACAATTAGGGTTTTGAGCTGTAGATTCCTCTTGCTTTCTAGAATTATCACTCTGGGTTTCAGAAAACTCTTCAGTATTAGAGCTATCATATTTTGCTCTAACACTTGAATCTTCAATAACCTTTTCAGCCTCCGCTTTATTGCCATCTTTATTATTCTCTAATTGCTGTTCATCTTCATTCTTTTCTACACTCCAGTTTACTGCACATTTCTCGTTTTTACATGCTGGAAGTGGATCTGGTATGCTTGAATCATCAATGACAGAGTTGGGATAATTTTCATCTTTTGGGTTTATTGTTACTGTTTTAATTTCATAATTTATATCTGATTTTTCTTGTGCACATTCAGTCTTATCTCTTGTTTCAGAAGTACTTACATATTGCCTTTCAGAGATTTCGTTTTCATTAGCAAGCTGTTCTTGTACTGGCCTGAGTGCGTCTGGTTCCATGCACTTGCTTTCTCTAGTGCTACCACCAGTATTTTCTTGACCAGTCACAATATGCACTTTAGTACTGGAATTATAATCAGTGGTGGCTTTTTCATCAGTGAGAGTTGCTTTTGTTTTGGGATGCGGAACTTCCATGTTTATTTCCGAGTGTTGGGTATTAGACACAGTAACTTTTTCTGTAATATTATTATCATGTGTGTCAAGTTTAATATATTCTTCTTCTGGTTTTTCATGATTATTGCTTAATCTCTCTTGGCCTTGTACACAGGTAACTTGGATATCATCTACTCTATCTGCATTTGTGGATGGACTATCTTCTGTTTCATTGTAAATTGGAGATTTTGCTTCAAGAGTAACTGACCCTGATTCCCATTCTTCTGCTGGTGACGTAGTGTCATTGATATCCCTAGGAGGACATCCATTATCAGCATGTATCTCTGGTGTTAGCGTTTGTGCAGTGCTGGAGATATTTGAGTCATTATTGCTTGTTACTATATCTTCGTGTATATTTAATTCTTCTTGCCTTGAGCTACTATCTGACTGCCTTTGCTCGGTACATATGTTTAATGTATTATCGTTATCATCTGAGTCGTTCAACTTCATTGTTGTTGAGCAACTAGATGTATACATTTCATTTATAGAAGATAAACTGGTTTGGTCTTCATTATCTTTTAAAGATTCCGTGAAATTATTCTTAGTAGATGTATCATCATCAACATTAGGACTTTCAGTAAATTCTATTGCATCTGTAGTTCTTTCTTTAATATTTCCAGGGGATTCTGGGTAGCAAGTTGATATACATTCATCTTCATCTCCAAAATCGTCATGCTTAGGCTCATCATTATTTTGTTCTTTGCTTTCAGATAAGGCACATGGCATTCCTGCAGAGTCATGGATTTTACTGCCAGTGTTTTTATTTTCGGGACTAATGTATGGATCATTAGTCATCACTGGGTAAGTACCTTCTCTTTCACCATGTTTAACTATCACTCTTTTAAGACATGGTTCTTCTACTAATATATGGGTTCTGTCTGTGTCATCACTTATATTATAGTCCTGAATATATGTTTGAGGGCCATCCTGTATAACCGTTATTTCTTGTCTATCGATTGTAACAATTTGATTTTCAATATCATTTAATAGGTCTTCTGTAGAGCTGACCATTGTTGATTGTTTGTGCTCATTTACATTTGTTTTTAACTCTGAATTTATGGATTCAGTTTGCCCTAAAGAATATGTTATAAGATTTTGACTTTCAGTATCACTTATTGGGTTTTCATTTATTCTTTCCATAGGTGATTCACATGTTTCAGTTTCGGAATCTAATGTATATTTTTGTTCTTCAACATCTCTTAATGGAGCTTTCATTTCCTCTTTGGACTCTAAATTTGTCTCTCTTTGGATTTTATTATCATGATAAGTGCCGTTATGATCAGTGTGTATTCCTCTGGAAAAATCTTCTTTCCCCTTTTCATTGCAACAAACTATTTTATTTATTTCTTCGATTTGAGAGTCTTTATTATTCTTCTCTTCTAGTTTTTCTTGCACATTGTTTACATTTGATTGTATTTCATCATGAGGTTGCACTCCTGCAGTACCTGCTATGTAGTTATCTTCTGCATCGCTCATCTTGATTGTGGTGGAGAAACTCGATGTTTGTGCAGCATTTATTGCAGATTTGGTAGCCAAGTCATCGTTGACATTCAAAGACTCTGGTGGTGTACTCTTATCAGATGTTTCATCAATATCAGGACTTCCATGACATGTAACTGCATTAGTAGTTTTTTCATTAATTCTGCTTGTAGTTTCTGCTTGGCTAATAGAGTAGTCGTGGTTAGGCTTATCATTGTTTTGTTCTTTACTATCAGATAAGTCGCATGGTACTCCTGCAGTGTCATGATTTTGACTGCTAGTGTCTTTATTCTCTAGAATAAGGCATGGATCATTAGTCATCACTGGGTAAGTACCTTCTCTTTCGCCATGTTTAATTATCACTCTTTTATGACATTGTTCTACTAATATATGGGTTCTGTCTGTATCATCACTTATATTATAGTCCTGAATATATGTCTGATTGGCATCCTCTGTAATACTTAAGCCTTGTGGATCAGTTGCAAATATTTGACTTTCATTGACATTTAATATGTTTTCTGTAGAACTGACCATTGTTGATTGTTTGTGCTCATTTTCACTTGTTTCGCACTCTGAATTTAAGAGGTCATTTTGTCCTAAAGAATATGTTGTATCATTTTGACTTTCATTGTCAATTGCTAGTTTTTCATTTATTCTCTCCATAGGTGATTTGTTATATTCATCTTCACATGTTTTCATTTTGGAATCTAATGTATATTTTTGTTCTTCAACATCTCTTAATGGAGCTTTCATTTCCTCTTTGGACTCTAAATTTGTCTCTCCTTGGTTTGTATTATCACGATAAGTGTCCTTATGATCAGTATGTATTCCTCTGGAAAAATCTTCTTTCCCCTCTTCACTGCAATAAACTAATTTAGTTGTTTCTTCGATTTGAGAGTCTTTATTATTCTTCTTTTCTAGTTCTTCTTGCACACTGTTTACATTTGGTTGTATTTCATCATGAGGTTGCACTCCTTCAGTACCTGCTATGTAGTTATCTTCTGCATCGCTCATCTTGTTTGTGGTGGAGAAACTGCATGTCTGTGCAGCATTTATTGCAGATTTGATAGCCAAGTCGTCGTTGACAGTCAAAGACTCTGGTGGCGTACTCTTATCAGATGTCACATCAATATCAGGACTTCCATGACATGTAACTGCATCTGTAGTTTTTTCATAAAATTTACTTGTAGCCTCTGGTTGGCTAATTGATATGAATTCACCTATATTTTCAAAATCTTTATTCTTAGGCTCATCATTACTTTGTTCTTTACTTTCAGATAAGGCACATGACATTCCTGCAGTTTCATGGATTTTGCTGCCAGTGTCATTATTCTCTGGACTAATGTATGGATCATTAGTCATCACTGGGTAAGTACCTTCTCTTTCACCATGTTTATCTATCACTCTTTTATGACATGGTTCTTCTACTGATATATGGGTTCTGTCTGTATCATCACTTATATTATAGTCCTGAATATATGTCTGATTGGCATCCTCTGTAATACTTAAGCCTTGTGGATCAGTTGCAAATATTTGACTTGCATTGACATTTAATATGTTTTCTGTAGAGCTGACCATTGTTGATTGTTTGTGCTCATTTTCACTTGTTTCGCACTCTGAATTTAAGAGGTCATTTTGTCCTAAAGAATTTGTTGTAACATTTTGACTTTCATTGTCAATTGCTAGTTTTTCATTTATTCTCTCCATAGGTGATTTGTTATATTCATCTTCACATGTTTTCATTTTGGAATCTAATGTATATTTTTGTTCTTCAACATCTCTTAATGGAGCTTTCATTTCCTCTTTGGACTCTAAATTTGTCTCTCCTTGGATTGTTTTATCACAATAAGTGTCCTTATGATCAGTATGTATTCCTCCGGAAAAACTCTCTTTCTCCTCTTCACTGCAACAAACTATTTTAATTGTTTCTTCGATTTGAGAGTCTTTATTATTCTTCTTTTCTAGTTCTTCTTGCACACTGTTTACATTTGATTGTATTTCATCATGAGGGTGGACTCCTGCAGTACCTGCTCTGTAGTTATCTTTTGCATCGCTCATCTTGTTTGTGGTTGAGGAACTTGATGTCTGTGCAGCATTTATTGCAGATTTGATAGCCAAGTCGTCATTGACATTCAAAGACTCTGGTGGCTTACTCTTAGCAGATGTCTCATCAACATCAGGACTACCATGACATGTAACTGCATCTGTAGTTTTTTCATTAATTCTGCCTGTAATTTCTGGTTGGCTAATTGATATGAATTTATCCTTATTTTCAGAGTAGTCAGGGTTAGGCTCATCGTTGTTTTGTTCTTTACTATCAGATAAGTCACAAGGTACTCCTGCAGTTTCATGGATTTTACTGCCAGTGTCTTTATTCTCTGGACTAATGCATGAATCATTAGTCATCACTGGATAAATACCTTGTCTTTCGCCATGTTTAACTATCACTCTTTTATGACATGGCTCTTCTACTGATATATGGGTTTTGTCTGTATCATCACTTATATCACCAGCAGATTTTTTTCCTTGCTTATTGGGTTCATCTTGCAAAGAGAAAATTACTCTACCATTGTTTGGATAACTTTTCTCAGACTCTTTTGTGGAGGAATATGCATGTTCATCTTCCCTGCCGGCAACATTACTTTCCCCAATATCCTGATTTTGCTCTGAGCTTTCTACCTCCATTAGTGTTTCGTTTTTAATTTGTTCAGTGCCATTTAAACCTGTTTGGTTATTAGTGCCAATATTTATAATGAAGCACTCTTCATTTGTTACTATGTCTGTGTTTTGCTCCTTACATTGTATTCCTTGGTCCTGGATCTCACCCTTATACTCAACAGAACAGCTGACTATGGGTTTGGATTCTTTGTATTGTGAGACAGGTAGTTTTATCTCATTGCTGTTTGCAAAATCTTGTTCCGTGTATTGTGTGGCTTTATCCTTGGTCTCATTTTCGTACTTAGCAGAACATTTATGTATACAGCTAGAGTCTTTATATTGTGAAACATTTTCTGTTTCCTCTCGACTGCCGGTTACACCATCTTCATGACTGGGTTTCTCATAATTAGTGGTATCTTCACAATCATGTATGTTATCTTCACAGTTGAGAGTATTATTAATCTCTTGCTCACTTTCAAGTGCATTATCTGGTATTGTAATCGAAACTGATGCCTCACTGTTTTGTATTAATTCCTTTTCCTCATTTATTTGAGATGCTATACACTCCCTTTCTTCATTGGCACTTAAAGTTGAATTTTCCATATCATGGTATTCATTATCCATTGCCTTAGGATCATCATGTACAATTATTTGTTCCTCATTAATGTGAAAGTCTTTAGCTTCTTTTAAGAGTGGCGAGGCTTCATTTTCTGCAAATCCTTCTTGTGGTTTTTGTTCTGCCTTTTCGCATTTTACACTACAGAGTGCAAAACCTTCATCCTTTCCTTTACTCTTATCAGTAGATTCTTTATCAAGAACAACTTTCTCGAGATATCTGTCTGGTGATTTATTTTTCTTCTTTTTCTTTCTACAGTACCAAAGAGCTATTCCCAAAATTGCTATTACAATAAGCAATATAATTATTACTAGAGCTGTTGAACTATCCCCTGAACTATCGTCATTTGCCTTAGTATTAACTATATCATGCGTCCTTGAGTGAGCTGTTGTCGCCTCATGTCTGGTCGCTTTGGCTTCTCCTGGCCGTCCTTCTCTAGGGTTCACTTCAGCCGATGGTCGACTTTCTGAAATGAAAATACTTTAATTACTCATTGGCCACCAAGTCGAAAATTCCCTTCGATACATACAAGTGGAGAAATCTTGAAAGTACCATAATAATAATATATAATATACTGTATTTTCATAGAATTTAGAGTATAATAAGAAAACTTTAGTGTCTGTTAAGGGTGGTCTAATTTCTAATAATCAAATTGGAGGTTAGAGTACTCAAATCGACTAGTGACATACCCGTCTTTCAGCCTAATTTTACCAGTTCAGTCTATATGTCTCCACCTCCATTCATATAGGGATTAATAGTGAACATAAAACGCCAAACATTAGGTCGCTTTTACACCAAAGTGGCACGTGGCATGCCACGTGCGACGTACCACTTTGATGTGAACGCGGCCTTAGGAATACAATGGTTAAAGTACTATTACAACTGGAGTTGAGAAAACTTGCTATATGAGTTTAAGCATGATATGAAATATCATACTGAATCACCCTTTCTTTAGTAAGTATTATTGCCATCATATTACCGGGATATATATATATATATATATATATATATATATATATATATATATATATATATATATATATATATATATATATATATATATATATATATATATATATTTTTTTTTTTTTTTTTTTTTAAATCGCTAGATGGGTGTCGATATTGCATATATTTCAGTGTCAACGTCATTTGTTATTTCTAGGTAGTGGTTATTTTCCTTATTCTCTTTGAACGAGTAGAGGAACTAGAATAACTCGGAGTTTGATCAGATTACTAATATGGTTGTCATGGCAAGGTTAGCAGCAGACAGAATAGTTGAGTTTGAATGGAAGTCCTTTTGTGAGATGATAATTACAAGGAGTGGAAATAAAGCTCAAAGGTTGCTCTAGATTCTAGATCATAGAACTTACCAACAAGAAGGATAATTGTAGCAAGTCTAGGAATAAACATAAAAAGACTGGCGTAAGAATGGAAGTTACATATATTTTCCTTTGCTAAATCAACTTTGCTTTCAGGCTATAAAGAGTTGGAGGAGTTGCATATGTTTGTACTTGCCAGGACGAGAGCAAGCATAAACGTTGTACAAAAACATTTAAGGACTCTCGTTTCATAGTTATGGTCTGTAGTCGTAATTAGAATTTTATTTTCCATGTAGTAGGGTGACACATGGCATCAACCGCCCGTTGCGATACTACAGCTGGAGGGTCTTGTGGACTTATATAAGACTGTCCATGACAGTTCGATGCTAAGTCTTCCTTCAGTTACGGTTTTCTTTCTATGCCTACATCAACACCGAATATTCTTGGATATTCGTTACATGTCTTATTATCCCATTCACATCTGACAAGTCTCAATACTCCCCATCTCTATTTCTCTTCATGTTTTCTTCGTGCCCAAGGCTCGTTGAGGGTAAATTTTTTTTTTTGCCTCTCCTGGTGTCACAATCATAAAAAAAAAAAAAAATCAGAGCTACGAAGTACCTCTGTCGTAGTTTTAGTTGAAATCCTTTTCGACCATGTCAACCAAGAGCATATTCGTTTCTTGTTAGGTGACTTCGTTGCTTAAGGTGGCGTCACACATAGCCAAAATTCCCGACCCGACTCTTAAGACCGTCTAAAGACGGAATCCTCCCGGCAGAAATGATGTCATTACGATAATCGGGTGTAATCGTTCATCCGCGTATGACGGAATCCTAACGGTCCTATGTAGTTTAAAACAATCGAGGGGGTCCTGAACCGTCGTGGAGGGCCTACGATAATTGGCTGCTGCACCCAATAATCTCCGTGATTCGGAAGACCAAATCAGTCATAGAAGACTGCGTACGATGGGTAAGATCGATCTTCTTGATCGTACGCGGGCGTAGGAGAGGGCGTACGCCCGCGTACGATCCAGAGGATCGATCCTACCCGGCGTATGCAGTCCTCCGGGTCTGGAACCGTTAAAAATTGAAAAATTCGCCTATACGTCTGGCAGCGCAGTACGAAAAGACAGCGCGCGATGCGTGGTCTCGTGTGTGACAACCCAGTCCTGAGCGTTATATATAAATATAATGTATAGATTGAACAGAAGAGCATGAAACATGTATTAATATATATCATAGTATTAATATAATTGACGTAGCAAGTTTTCAAGTGAAGCATGTAAAACATATATGATAATGAACATATTTACAATATAATAATAAGCATGAAAATATATATATATATATATATATATATATATATATATATATATATATATATATATATATATATATATATATATATATATATATATATATATATATATATATATATATATATATATATATATATATATATATATATATATATACTGATTAATAAATGCCTGAATGAGTGTGCTGCATAATTATATGTATATTATAAATATAATGTATAGATTGAACAGAAGAGCATGAAACATGTATTAATATATATCATAATATTAATATAATTGACGTAGCAAGTTTTCAAGTGAAACATGTAAAACATATATGATAATGAACATATTTACAAAATAATAATAAGCATATATATATATATATATATATATATATATATATATATATATATATATATATATATATATATATATATATATATATATATATATATATATATATATATATATATATATATATATATACTGATTAATAAATGCCTGAATGAGTGTGCTGCATAATTATATATATATATTATAAATATAATGCATAGATTGAACAGAAGAGCATGAAACATGTATTAATATATATCATAGTATTAATATAATTGACGTAACAAGTTTTCAAGTGAAGCATGTAAAACATATATGATAATGAACATATTTACAATATTATAATAAGCATGAATATATATATATATATATATATATATATATATATATATATATATATATATATATATATATATATATATATATACGGTCCTGTGGGTCACACTATGTATGAATAGGGTGGGAACCCCTATTTATAAGACTTTGTGGCCCTCCTTTGCAAGACGCGGCACTCCGCTTGCTCCCGACTGTGTAAGACCCCCTGCGAACGTGTACGTTCCCCTATGATGGGTGGGGAGCGTCGGGAGCATGGTCGGCCCAGTCGTAACGGTCAAAAAATTCAATTTCCCGTTTTCTATGATGAGAGTTACGTTTGCGTACGATCAGTCGTCGCTAAATTACACGTCCAAACGACTCCGTACGACTGCAATTACGATCCATAGGACTGCTTACGCGGACGTACGATGCACTTCCGACAGGCACAGGATTGCACCTGTCGGCTAAAAAATCTGCCGGATCTCCAAGGATTGAGCGAAGATTCCGTCGGAACGCGGTCTTAAGAGTCGGGTCGGGAGTTTTGGCTATGTGTGACGCCAGCCTTAGGTAGCATGTTTTGAGTCATGAAGAATTGTGCAAGAATTATTAAATTACAAATTTAAATGCCAAAGAAATTTCGCCCCTAGACTTGCGTTAGTTTATCACACACACACACACACACACATATATATATATATATATATATATATATATATATATATATATATATATATATATATATATATATATATATATATATATATATATATATATATATATATATATATATATATATATAGACTCGCTTTTACATCACAAACTCCCTTTTCTACTAAGGGCTAGGACGGTAGCCTTCTTACGAAGGACTTGTTTTGGCAGATGTATTCGTTACCCTGAGTGTATGCCCTTACTAACCTCAGTCTGTAACGGGGCGCGAACCCTCGACCTGCCGCTTCAGAGTCGCAGACACTACCATTTTGCCACGGAGACTACACGCATATATATATATATGTGTGTGTGTGTGTGTGTGTGTGTGTGTGTGTGTGTGTGTGATTACCTAATTGATTACCTAATTGTGTTTACGGGAAAGAGCTCAAAGCTCGTATCTTCCTGTCTCCTGATCGGTTCCATTTTATACTTAGTGATACTTATCATACCTGTCCTTAAAACTATGGATTGAGATAGCATTAACTACCTCCTCGCTTAGCCAATTCCAATTATCAACTACTCTTACACTGAAAAAGTATTTCCTTACATCCTGCGAAGAAGTTTTCTTACGAAGCTTCAAACTATGACCTCTAGTTCTAGAGCCAGCCATATCAAAATATCGATCCCTATCCACTCTATCATAACCATGAAGGAATTTAAAGACTGTCACCATGTGATTACCTAATTGTGATTACCTAATTGTGTTTACGGGAAAGAGCCCAAAGCTCGTATCTTCCCGTCTCCTGATCGGTTCCATTTTATACTTAGTGATACTTATCATACCTGTCCTTAAAACTATGGATTGAGATAGCATTAACTACCTCCTCGCTTAGCCAATTCCAATTATCAACTACTCTTACACTGAAAAAGTATTTCCTTACATCCTGCGAAGAAGTTTTCTTACGAAGCTTCAAACTATGACCTCTAGTTCTAGAGCCAGCCATATCAAAATATCGATCCCTATCCACTCTATCATAACCATGAAGGAATTTAAAGACTGTCACCATATCCCCCCTCACTCTTCTAGCTTCGAGTGATGGTAAGTCTAATTCCCTCAGCCTCTCATCATAACTGAGATTGCGTATTTCTGGCACCAGTTTCGTGGCATGTCTTTGATGTGTGTGTGTGTGTGTGTGTGTGAGTGTGTGTGTGTGTGTGTGTATACAGACAAATGCAAAACTGTATAATGTTGTCTCGAACTTATTGCGTCACTGTGTTTTTTTTTTATTAAGGTTAAAAGCTTTATTTTATCTAGAGGTTTAAGTCAGGTGTTGCAACTCTCTTCCCTTTTTTTGAATGTTATTGCTTTTATCATTTATGTATAAAGATAAGATTTTGAAAGAATAAACAGATTTAGATTGTCTACAATAGATTATCACCCTCAAATCTGTAGCTTATTGAAAGTACGTACATCACTCTTTCTGTCTTCCCTAACTCTTATGACCTCTCTTTCTTCAAGGCAAGATCGTAAGGTTTTGCCTTATTTCTAGATCTTTATTTCTTTGACTATTCTCACAGCCAGTCCTTTTCTAATTGATTATCATTTTCGTATTTCTGGCTTGTCTTTAAACTTTTTCTATTTTTTTTTCTCAATGTTTTCTTGGTGCCCGGGCCCTATGAAAGTTTTCTTTGACCGACTTGGTGTCTACGCTCTTAAAATAAAATAAAATTATATATATATATATATATATATATATATATATATATATATATATATATATATATATATATATATATATATATATATGAGTATTTTTTTTTGTGTGTATGCGTTTGTGTGCAGTTTATATTTTACTCTAGTTTTATGATATTTGTTATCTAAATATAACCATATGATGTACTAATTTTTCTCTTTCGTATTTCGTACATCTTTGTTGTACACGTTCGTGTTGGTGGGTAGGGTGGGAGGGGGGAGAATGAATGGAGTCAGTTGAGATCGAGCCATTAATCTTGATTATATTTACATATACTGAAGTTGATCAATATTATAGTTAGTTTTGCACATGAAACGAAAGTGCAGGGCATGATTGTACATGTCTTTTGTGCGAGTCAGCGCATTGGTAGGAACACGACGGCGGCTACATTTTATCGACCAAAAACATCGGAGTATTCAATTTGTGCGGACTGAAAAGTAGTTCACTTTATGCGGACTGAAAAGTAGTTCACTTTGTGCGGACTGAAAAGTAATGCGTAGCGCACCCTGGGAAGCTTTCCTAAAGATGAGATCAGATCATTTCTGACCCAGCCCTGATTTTCGATCCCGTTTTATGATCGAGAGGCATGACGATGATACACTATATTCCCCATGAGTATTTTTAAGTAGTAAGTCATGTTTGTATGGCCAGGAGACGGGAAAACACGAACATTACTAATGCCAATTAAAAGAGATAAATACAATTATCATGGAATAGGCGTTTGTATGCAAGTGGCATAAATATAAAACAACTAAGATAGATAATATAAAAAGTGCTCTTGTGCTTTCTGATAAGATAGTGCACTTATAATTAAGATTTTAACATTCTTTTATTTTGTTATGTATTATTTTGTTATATATGTCTCTATTTGTTTATCTGTGATTAGAAACTGACTCTGATCAGTTAAAACAAAAGATATATATATATATATATATATATATATATATATATATATATATATATATATATATATATATATATATATATATATATTATGATTGTGATACCAGGACGGGCCAAAAAATTATAAAATAAAACAGCCCTCATCGGGACTGGGCACGAAGAATACATAAAGTAAAGAGGAACAGAGATGGAGAGTGTAATGACTTGTCAGATGTGAAGGGATAATAAAAGATGTGTGATGAATATCCAAGAATATTCAGTGTAGCTGTAGGCATATAAAAAGAACCGTAACTGAAGGAAGACTTAACATCGAACTGTCCTGGACAGACCTATTCAAGTTCAAAAAACCTTCAGCTGTAGATACACTTACATACATATATACATACATACATACATACATACATATATATAAATACATATATACATGCATATATATGCAGAAAATACTTGTTCAACAGTCTAACCTAACCTAACCTAAAGTCACCAACTAATCATGGTTGACTAACAGGTTTCCTCTGGTTATGTTGTAAACATTATTTATAAACAATTACGTGCAGTTATTATATCAGGTGTGACGCCTTAATAATTCTATCTACTTATCCTAATCTGATAAGGAGTCACTATGCATGTAGTTGCAGATTTGGGTGATATCACCTGTATATGTAGTAAATGATAATTTAGTTTTTTTTTGGCTTTGAATGGTGATTGCATTATCTAGCAAACTATATATTACTTTATGTGTGTGTATGTATATATGCATATATACATATATTTTTGTTCTATGTATCACCTGTGTATGAAATAAATGATAATTTTTTGTTGTTGCTATGAATGGTGATTGCATTATCTAGCAAACCGTATATTACTTTGTGTGTGATTACCTAATTGTGATTACCTAATTGTGTTTACGGGAAAGAGCCCAAAGCTCGTATCTTCCCGTCTCCTGATCGGTTCCATTTTAGACTTAGTGATACTTATCGTACCTGTCCTTAAAACTATGGATTGAGATAGCATTAACTACCTCCTCGCTTAGCGAATTCCAATTATCAACTACTCTTACACTGAAAAAGTATTTCCTTACATCCTGCAAAGAAGTTTTCTTACGAAGCTTCAAACTATGTCCTCTAGTTCTAGAGCCAGCCATATCGAAATATCGATCCCTATCCACTCTATCATAACCATGAAGGAATTTAAAGACTGTCACCATATCCCCCCTTACTCTTCTAGCTTCGAGTGATGGCAAGTCTAATTCCCTCAGCCTCTCATCATAACTGAGATTGCGTATTTCTGGCACCAGTTTCGTGGCATGTCTTTGAACTTTTTCAAGCTTAGCTATGTGCTTTTTCAAGTGCGGATTCCAAAAGGGGGCTGCATATTCGAGTTTTGGCCTCACATAGGTTACATAAATATTTCTGAACATTTCCTTGTCCATGTGCCTGAAGGCTACCCTTACATTTGATAAGAATGCATATGCTGCCCTTACTACGCCATTTATATGTATTTCTGGAGACAAATCTGCCAGTATGTTTACTCCTAGATCTCTCTCATTTTCTGTCTCTTGAAGCTGTACTCCAGCCACCGAGTAGTCAAGCTTGGGCCTTCTTGCACTTGTACCCATTCTCATTACCTTACATTTTGAGGTATTGAATTTCATTAGCCACTTTTCTGACCACTCATGCAGATTATTTAGATCCTCCTGAAGTTCTCTACCATTGTTCTCGTTTTTTACTTTCTTCACAATCTTTGCATCATCTGCAAACATATTCATGAATGAATTTACACACTCTGGTAGGTCATTTGCATATACAAGGAACAAAAGTGGCCCCAAAACTGAACCCTGTGGAACTCCACTACTAACTCTTCTCCATTCAGACACTGAGTGTCTTACTCTAACCCTCTGTTCCCTTCCTTCTAAGTAAGTTTTTATCCATTCCAAAACATTTCCACCTATTCTAGCCATTGAGTGCAGCTTCCTAATAAGTCTCCCATGTGGAACAGTGTCAAACGCTTTCTGGAAGTCTAGGAATATGCAATCTGCCCAGCCCTCTCTTTCCTGTAAGATTTGGCTTACCTCATCATAAAATTCTAATAAGTTTGTTACTGTTGATCTACCTTCTCTGAAGCCATGTTGCCTCACTGACAAAAAGTTGAAGGATTCCAAGTGAAGAGAGATATGTTTCCTTAGTAGTTTCTCCATAACTTTGCAAACTATGCTGGTCAAGGAAACTGGTCTATAGTTCAGAGCCGTATCCCTCCTTCCCTTTTTGAAGATAGGTATCACATTTGCTTGTTTCCAGCATCTTGGAATCTCCCCCGACTCCAGTGACTCCTTAAATATGATACTTAGTGCCACTGATATTGTGTTTGCGCATTTTTTAAGCACATGAGGGGATATGTCATCAGGACCTGTAGCTTTATGAACATCTAAATCCATCAGCGCTTTGCATAGCTCTGTGGCTGTAAGGTTGATGTTCTCTAATACCGGCCCTTGAGCTTCTATCACTGCAATCTGAGGGGGTGGGGTATTTTCTACTGTAAATACTGACTGAAACTCCTTGTTCAATTCTTTGCAGATCTCTTCGTCCGTCTCAGTGATGCTTCCATCCGCTCTCTTTAGCCTTAAAACCTGTTCTTTTACCTTCAGTTTTCCTCTGATAAAGCTGTGGAAAAGCTTGGGATTTTCTTTAGCCTTCCTGGTGATGTCCCTCTCATAATCTCTCTCTGCCTCTCTCCTTTTACTTAGGTAGTCATTTCTTGCTCTTTTGTAGGCTTGCCAGGCATTTATGTTTTTTCTCCTCCTATACCTTTTCCAGCATTTGTCTCTCCACTCCTTAGCTCTTTTACACCCATTATCGAACCATTTCTCTCTGGCATGAATTACACCTACTTTGGTGACAGGTATGCAGCAATCTACTATCTTCCCATATTTCTTACAAAAGATGTCATACATTTCTTGTACAGACTTGTTGTAAAATAAGGTTCTCCAGTCAATAACTGCAAAAAGCTCATTCATTTTGATGTAATCTCCTTTCGGATAGTTCCTCCTCATGTCCTCAGTGCCTCTACTCTCAGGAAGAATATCTTCAATGATATACTCCATCAACAACACACAGTGGTCACTCTTTCCAATTGGTGGTTCATACTCAATATTTTCAATATCCAACACATTATCTGTGAACACTAGATCAAGTAGTGATGGCTCATCCCCACCCCTGGCTCTTGTTGGTTCCATTACATGTTGGTGTAGGAAATTCCCCTGTACGCAATCTAGGAATCTTGCCCCGAATGAGTCCTCACCACTGTGTGGGTTAAGATTTATCCAATCTATCTCTTTATGATTAAAGTCTCCCATAATCAAAATCCTACATTTTTTCTCCCGTGCCATGTTAACAACTGAGTTTATGACTTCAATAGTACCTATATGACTTTCCTCATAAATTTCAAGCCTATTTTGGTTCCTTGGTGGGTTGTATACAACAGTTATTATAATGCTCTCTGACCCAGTATTTATGCAAGCAACAAGAAATTCCCTGAACTCACTTTCTATAGCCAAGTTTATTTCTTCAACTTGAATCCTCTCACTTATTAGCAGTGCTATCCCTCCACCAGTCCTCTCACATCTTTCAACCCTTAGTATTCTGAAGCCCTTAGGAAAAACTGTGACACTGTTTATGTCCTCACTCAACTTAGTCTCTGTAATTGCTACTATATCTGCCTTACTGTTGTGAATCCTATCTTTTAATTCTACTGCCTTACCAGCTAATCCATCAGCATTTGTGTATAACAATCTTAATGAGGCCCCATCCCCTGATCTTCTGTCATTATCTTCTTTATCTCCCCTTTGTCTGGAAGTATTCTGTAACGAAAATTTTTCTTCTCTTCTTCATTTCTCTCATCATTTAACCTTCTTGCCTCTTGCAACAAGTTTTTGATCTTTCCCATCTCTTCCTGTGTTCTGTATCATCTAATGAACACTTCTTTGCATTCTTGAAGGTCTTTTAGACTTTTTTTTCTCAACAATATTTCCCTACATGTTTCCCCTCTCTCAAAGGTTACTTTTGTTGGTCTCGGCTTTTCTTCCCTCGAATATTTACCTAGTTGGTGTATGTTTACAATATCCTCAGGACCACATACTACTCCAAGCTTTCTTATCAGGTCTACAACCCTAGCTTTATTTTCTTCAAGTCTCCCCTGCCATGTTGGCTCCCGGGATTCACCTATGCCTGAGATTACCACTGTCTTCTCCTTATCAAGTGCCTGTCTGATGAGTGGGTTTGCCCTTTCCATCACAACGTCTTTCATTTTTTCGATTACTGTCTCTTTATAGTCAACTGTTTGTATGTTTTCCAGTGCCACCACCTTTACAGCCTCTTTTACTGCCACATTCCCCTTTAGTGCATCAGCAAAGGACGTTTTCATGGCATCATTTTCCATATTCAGCTCCTGGAACTCTGTGTGTGTGTGTGTGTGTGTGTGTGTGTGTGTGTGTATGTATATATACATATATAGACATATATTTTTGTTCTGTGTATCACTGTTAATGCCCATGCGAATGGGAGTGGTCAGAAATAGCTCGGAGCTATTGAGTTAAGGCTGGTTGTCCTTCATAATGCCCCGCTGTGGGATCGAACACGAGTCTGTCACTTTCCGAGTTAATTGGTCTAATCGCTGAGGTACCATATACTGCACACAATTACATACACTCAAATAAAGGCCCGATTTCTTAAATAGTGTAAACCCAGATACCATATTGTTAGTTAGCTAGACACACACAAATGGATTTCATAAACGCATCTGACGCGGTGTACGGGATCCTAGCCATACACAGAACCGTGTCAGATGCATTTATGAAATCCATTTGTGTGTGTATAGCTAACTAACAATATGGTTTCCTAGGGTTACACTGTCTAAGAAATCGGGCCAAAGTTTTCCCCTAACAATATTACTGAATGTTACGCAAAGTGAATTACACTGATTTTTATCCGGTTCCGGTTTTACGTCACGGACTCCCTTATCAACCAAGGGCTAGGACGGTTGCCGTCTTGCGAAGGACTTGTTTTGGCAGATGTAATCCTTACGCTGAGTGCATGCCTTTGCTAACCTCAGACCGTGACGGGGCGCGAACCCTCGACCTGACGCCTCAGAGTCGGAGACGCTACCGACTGAGCCACGGCGACTACTAATTACACTGATTTTTATCACTTACGTAAAAATAGTTGGCTTATCTTGTTTACATTAAGCAAGAATGTAAGAAAACAAGGAATGAAACTTTATTAAACAAGATATTTATGTAACTACAAACAGTAAATGTTCAAATGATACACTACATGTATATCCTATATAAATGGTGTACATTTAACTAACCAACCTAACCTAACCTTACCTAATGTGACTAAGGCCAGATTTCTTAAACAGTGTAAACCTAGGATACCATATTGTTTGTTAGCTAGACACAGAAATGGATTTCATAAGCGCCTCTGACGCGGTTCTGTGTATGGCTAGGATCCCCCATGGGGGGATCCAAGCCATACACAGAACCGCGTCAGATGCGTTTATGAAATCCATTTGTGAGTGTCTAGCTAACTAACAATATGGTATCCTAGGTTTACTCTGTTTAAGAACCAAGAATATATATCAACACTGTTTGGAAACTATTTATAAAATATTATGTATTAAAGAAGTATATTATGTTTGAATTGTAGTTTGTATTTACTTAAATAATTATGGTTTTTTTTATTTTATTTCCATTTTACATTCTTGCTATATTTTTTTCTTGGTATTTTTACTTAAGTTAAGAAGTCAATGTAATAGAGTTTGCATAATGTTTCATAGTATTATTTTAGAAGATAGCGCCCCGTCACGGTCTGAGGTTAGCAAGGGCATGTACTCAGGGTAACGATTACATCTGCCAAAACAAGTCCTTCACAAGAAGGCAGCCGTCCTAGTGTCGTAAGACTTTTGGCTAGGTGTCAAAGGGAACATTGAACACTCTCTCCAGTGTTTACTAGGATGAGGCCTATGTTTAAAAGGGTCACGAAGATATATGGCTGGTCCCATGGGACTCGGCATCTGGCGTTCAAATACCTCAGGAGGGTGTGAGATATGAACAAGTCCTTTATTCCCAATATCACACACGAACACTTGTTCTAAATGTGAAGTACATGCCCGGGGGAGATACCCAATGGCAATAGGCAATTACCACCCACTCCTTTGCAATAGGCTCGTTGGAATAGCCCCTCCCCAAAATAGGCGGGAATCCACTTCGAACCTGGAGTTGATTTGCAGAACTGGATGTCAAGCCACGCCCTGCCCTTGGGGTATTTCAAGAACCACCCAAGGCAGACAGAGTTAGTTAGAACTTTGCCAGGGGCACGAATAGATCAGAGATTGTGTTAGTCATAGGGTGGGGGCATTGAGGCGTCGAAGATGTGTTGTACTCTAGAATAAATTAAGATAAAGGAATCACTGCTTGTCCATTCTTACCTTGTACCCGTCTGGTACTAATAATTATAACGTAGTAAGGAAACCTTTACGTCACTAGCCCTTGGTAGAAAAGGGAGTCCGTGACGTAAAACCAAACAAACAAGTACTATTTTAGAAGATTTCACTTATGAGAATTAATTATATTCATTTTGCTTAGCATATTATTAGTACAATTAAACAAAAACCACGTACGAACATAGTTATAGGTGTTGTAATATATAATAGCTAATGCATTTGTGATTATTATAATTATTATTATTATTATTATTATTATTATTATTATTATTATTATTATTATTATTATTATTATTATTATTATTATTATTATTATATTACTTAATCAAATATTAAATGAGAAAAAAAAATTATTTCATCCTGTACATTATGAGTGATGAAATAATTCTATATTTATAATATAATAATACTGATGTATGATACTATAAGTGAATTTAAATATCCTGAATTGCGTATAGTTTACCCGTATTAACCCCTAACCTCAGTGATACACTAATTACATTGCCCAGTACTTACCATTGGCCTGCCTCTCGCCTCTCCCAAGCAGGGCCTCTTGGCTCGCAGCAATAAGCACAGTCAGTATCAATAACGCTCTCATTTTTGCTATTGAAGGAATCTTTCACTTCATCGTGAATGGAGTAACCTTGGTTAAAACGAGATGGACAGTGTACTACAACAGAATGAAACCTGAGGTAACTATACTGATAAGATAAAGCCGTGTATCGGAATTTTCATGAGGTGCCATATTAAGATTGTGATAAATAATTTGATTGATTTTTTTACCAAGCAGGTTGCATTGGAATCTCGCAAGGATTAGGGTAATCAGATCTAAATTATAGTAATACTTTCCTGATTCACAAAAAATAAGAAAAATAATATGTGTTCATCTCTCTCTCTCTCTCTCTCTCTCTCTCTCTCTCTCTCTCTCTCTCTCTCTCTCCTCTCTCTCTCTCTCTCGTGAAAGCCCAGTAACTGGTATCTACTGATAGGCTTGATTGCTATAATCGTCTCGTATGGTACACGAATCAAACAGAGGAGAGGATTTCTGGCTCGGTATATCTGCTGCTTTCGGAACAATACTAGCGATAAAATTCCACATATCTGTTCTAAGAACTCACCACAATACTACTACTACTACTACTACTACTACTACTACTACTACTACTAATAATAATAATAATAATAATAATAATAATAATAATAATAATAATAATAATAATAAAATTATAATATATATATATATATTTATATATATATATATATATATATATATATATATATATATATATATATATATATATATATATATATATATATATATATATATATATATATATATATATAAGCATATTACCATGTGTGAAAACGAATAATTTTACCTCGACCGGGACTTGAACCTAGGACACGTAATTACCATTTAGACCTACTGTGGTGTAGTTGGTAGCGCTTTGGTATAGTAATCATGTGTCCTATCTTCAATTCCCAGTCGGGGTAAAATGTTTTCACATATGGTAATGTGCTTATTTGATTATTGTTGGTCCCAAATGAGATTGAGATTCGAATTAAATGCAAAATTGAAGCTACGAGTGAGGCTGGGGAAACTGTAATATGAATAGAGTGGCATTCAGATAGAATGCGTTCATTCCTAGTATAGCAGATATAGCGAAAATATTAGTTTCCCTTTTAGACCTTCTGTGGTGAGTAAAATTATTCATGTTTTCACATATGATAATGTGCTTATTTGATAATTGTTGGTCCCGAATGAGATTGGAATTTGAATTAAATGCGAAAACGAAGCCACGAGTGAGGTTTAGGGAAACTGTAATATAAACAGAGTGGCATTCAGATAGAATACGTTCATTCCTAGTATAGCTGATATAGCTGTAAGGTTAGTTTTCCTTTTAGACCTTCTGTGGTGTAGCTGGTAGCACCTTGGCACAGTAATTATGTGTCCTAGATTCAAGACCCGGTCGGGGTAAAATTATTCATGTTTTCATATATGGTAATGTGCTTCTTTGATTATTGTTGGTCCCAAATAAGATTGAGATATGAATTAAATGCGAAAACGAAGCCACGAGTGAGGTTGGGGGAAGCTGCAATATGGGTCCGTGTTTTAAACTCGCTCTCTCAGCTACGTAAGAGGCCTTTTTTCGTTTGATTGTTAATTTAGTAGCTTTTTTTGCGGTTTTATTTTTTTTTTATGATTGTGACACCAGATCGGGCCAAAAAAGAAAAAGAAAAAAAGAACTGCCCTCGTCGGGCCTAGGCACGAAGAAAAAATAGAGAGAAACATATGAGGAGTGTTGTGACTTGTTATTTATGAAGGATAATGAAATATTTTGTAACGAATAACCAAGAATAATCGGTATTAATGTAACTGAAGGAAGACTTAACAGCGAATTGTCTTGGACTCTCCAATATAAGTTGAAAAGATCCTCCAGCTGTAGTATCGCAATGGGACGCTGGTGCTATGGGCCAACCTACTGCATGGGAATAATAATAATAATAATAATAATAATAATAACAGTAAGAATAATAATAACAATAATAATAATTGCAGCGGCATCAGTCACATCAAAATTAATATGGTATTCAGAAAGAAATATTTTTACACAATCCAATATGAATAGAGTGGCATTCAAATAGACTGCGTTTATTCGTAGTATAGCAGATATAGCTATAAGATTAGTTCCTTTTTAAACCCTCTGTGGTGAGTTGATAGCGCCTTGGCATAGTAATTATGTGTCCTAGCTTCAAGTCCCGGTCGAGGTAAAAGTATTCATGTTTTCACATATGGCAATGTGCTTATTTGATTATTCTGGGTCCCAAATAAGACTGAGATTTGAATTAAATGCAAAAGCGAAGCTCCAAGTGAGGCTTAGGGAAACTGTAATATAAATAGAGTGGCATTCAGAGAGAATGCGTTCATGCCTAGTATAGCAGATATAGCTATAAGGTTAGTTTCCCTTTTAGACCTTCTATGGTGAGTTGATAGCGCCTTGGCATAGTAATTGTGTTCTAGGTTCAAGTCCCGGTCGGGGTAAAATTATTCATGTTTTCACATATGATAATGTGCTTATTTGATAATTGTTGGTCCCGAATGAGATTGGAATTTGAATTAAATGCGAAAACGAAGCCATGAGTGAGGTTTAGGGAAACTGTAATATGAAAAGATAGAATGTGTTCTATCCTAGTTTAGCAGATATAGCTGTAAGGTTAGTTTTCCTTTTAGACCTTCTGTAGTGTAGCTGGTAGCGCCTTGGCACAATAATTATGTGTCCTAGATTCAAGACCCGGTCGGGGTTAAATTATTCATGTTTTCACATCTGGTAATGTGCTTATTTGATTATTGTTGGTCCCAAATGAGATTGAGATTTGAATTAAATGCGAAAACGAAGCCACGTGTGAGGTTGGGGGAAGCTGCAATATGGGTCCGTGTTTTAAACTCGCTCTCTCAGCTACGTAAGAGGCCTTTTTTCGTTTGATTGTTAATTTAGTAGCTTTTTTTTTGCGGTTTTATTTTTTTTTTTATGATTGTGACACCAGATCGGGCCAAAAAAAAGAAAAAAGAAAAAAAGAACTGCCCTCGTCGGGCCTAGGCACGAAGAAAAAATAAAGAGAAACATATGAGGAGTGTTGTGACTTGTTATTTATGAAGGATAACGAAATATTTTGTAACGAATAACGAAGAATAATCGGTATTAATGTAACTGAAGGAAGACTTAACAGCGAATTGTCTTGGACTCTCCAATATAAGTTGAAAAGATCCTCCAGCTGTAGTATCGCAATGGGACGCTGGTGCTATGGACCAACCTACTGCATGGGAATAATAATAATAATAATAATGTTTTGTTCCGGTCATACGTGACGGACTCCCTTTTCTACCAAGGGCTAGGACGGTTACCTTCTTGCGAAGGACTTGTTTTGGCAGATATAATCGTTACCCTGAGTGCATGCCCTTGCTAACCTCAGACCGTGACGGGGCGCTAACCCTCGACCTGACGCCTCAGAGTTGCGGACGCTACCGCTTGAGCTACGGTGACTACAGTAATAATAATAATAATAATAATAATAATAATAATAATAATAATAATAATAATAATAATAATAATAATAATAATAATTTAAAATAATAATAATAGTAAGAATAATAATAATAGCAACGGCATCAGTCACATCAAATTTAATATGGTGTTCAGAAAGAAATATTTTTACACTATCCAATGTGGTATCTCTCTTTCCCGTAGATAGATTTTCCAACTCATATTTTTTTTTAAATTGTTCATGTATGATTTAAACACGTGGTAGTGTAATAAAATTTTATTGAAATGCATGTTAGAGGATTAGATGCAAATCTGAGGATTCGGGAGGAGCTTAATCAGGATTCCCAAATCCACGTAGAGGTGGGAATGGGAATAGTGTAAGAAAAACAAGAATAAAAAAGTTTGCTCTCTCTCTCTCTCTCTCTCTCTCTCTCTCTCTCTCTCTCTCTCTCTCTCTCTCTCTCTCTCTCTCTCTCTCTCTCTCTGTGTAAACAACGGCACGGCATGCTCCTTATTTATTAATGTTTTTTGTGGTTTTTACTTCAAGAAGTGCTTACAAACACTGTGAAGTGGATTTGTGAAGTGACATTGCATATTGTGAAAGTAAGAATAGAAGTTTTAGTTTGGTAGTTTATATTATTTTTCATTACAAAAAATCAAAATTTGTAAGAAAACTCTTGTTCAAATTTTCCTTTATTTTGCGCATGCGCACTAAGCCCTTTGACGTAATTTCCTGAATAGAACTATGGGTGAGACTAACTTCAGAAAACGCTCATTAGACAATTTAACAGAAAATGGTGCCTTAATTAACGAGAGGGAAAATTCGATGCAAATTATAAATAGCCCTTCTCTGGAAAATCCAACATGGGATTACCTTTTTCATAATTTTACAAAACCACAGCTTCAGAAGCACTGTCGACAGTTAGGACTGTCTAAGATATGGCAAACGAAGGAGAAGTTAATAGACATGATAATGAGAAATCATCATTCTTCTCGGAGGGATGAAGCGTCTCGCAACAATGATGACCAGCCTTCAGATACTCTTGCTAGAGTCCTTGGAGAATTAGAAGGAGTAAAGGAAAAATTAGCCATAAAGGATGTCGAAATACAGCAGCTCAATGAAATCATTCAAAATGCACACGTTACAATTAACCGTTTAAATGATCGTATCTCTTTGCTGGAAGAAAAGATAAGTGACCAGTCTACAAGAAACACTGATCGTCCATCGAATGACAAGATGCTTTTGATCGGGGATGAAAATTTAACGGAGGTAAGACCATCTGACCTGGGAAATGAATGCTTCATCAAAACTATCAAGGAGGCGACCATGGACCTCATTAAATGCTGGGTAGATGAAAGGTTAGACTGGATTCCAGGTAAATGTGTTATTTATTGTGGTGGTAATGATCTGAAAGAAACTGAAAACTTAAGTCATATTTTTGATGATTTAGGACAGTTAATTTCCGAATTAAAGGATAAAAATGGTAACATGGAGCTCTTTATATGTGAATTGGTGCCAAGCACAGACGTTGAACTTGATGAAAAAGTATCTCAATATAATGAAAAACTTAAACAGTGGTCTGATGTGAACGGCATTAATGTGATCAACACAAATTTAAACTTCAGGATTGGTACTGGCGAAGTGGATGATATGTGTTATTATGAGGAAGGAGAAAACCCAAACTCAGTGTTAAACAGGTATGGGGTGCTTAGGTTATTATCAGTAATAAATAAACAATGTAATCATCTTAAATTACACGAAAATTTCAAAAGATCCATAAACAATTTTAAAGAAGATAGCCATACCCCTTCACCGAATAATGATAATTATCACGGGACACGCAATCAGGAGAGACACCGTAAGCCTCCATATCATCGACACGCAAGTAATGATAGAACAGAAATTAGAAACCGAACAGGAACAGGACATTTCCATTACGAAAGGACAGAAGAAGACCGGAACAGACACAGCACACTTCAGCACAGCCGCCCTCCTCAGAGAATACACTATTCAAGAAACACCAGGGGCGCAAATACCCAAAGCAGCAACTACAGACGGAAAGGCTGTTTTAACTGCGGAGAATTTAATCATCGTCAAACAAGCTGTCGCTATGATCATCGGATTAGATGTAATCATTGTTACCAATACGGACATAAAAGTCGAATGTGTAATGAATCTAATAGTTACTAGGAAAGTGGCCAAGAAGAATGCGCCCGCAATACAAATAAGCCCAAATGTATGAAAAAGGAACTATTGTTAGTGAAATATCTGAATGCACAGTCATTGTTGTGTCATTTCAATGAAATCGAATTAATGTTAACTCAAGATGATATTGATATTCTATGTATTTGCGAAACCTGGTTAGATTCCTCAATAGAGAGTAAATTCTTAAATATTCCTAATTTTAAGCTTTTTAGATGTGACGCTGGAAGAGGAGGTGGAGCCTGTATTTTTGTTAGGGAAATTTATAGTGTTTCAGCTGTGACCACAAATATAGATAAGGTGGAAGGAGTAGATGACCTATGGATACAAGTGCAATATAAAAAATTCCCTTCTGTAATTATTGGCTGTGTTTATCGCCATCCAAAGGCTACGGTTCTTTCTTTTTCGTATCTTTCAGATGTTATTAAAGCTATGTGCTTAAAGGAGAAACCGGTCTTTGTTATAGGAGATTTTAACGATGATCTTTTCAAAAAAGGAAACAACATTAAGAGTGTTATAAGCAACCTAAATTTAAATCAGATAATAAATAAGGCCACTAGAATTACTGAAAACACGTCTACCCTGATAGATTTAGTTATTACAAATAAAAAGGAAATTATAATTCACTCTGATGTTCTCCCAAGCCCCATTGCTGACCACGAAATGCTTTCAATGATTTTAAATTTACGTAAACCAAAGCCTGAACCCCAAATAGTTACATATCGTTGCAGAAAAAATTATAGTCCAAACATTTTTTGCAATCTTCTTCTTAATGAATCAGAAACTTTGAACAGCATCTTGAACACCGATAATGTAAACCTTCAAGTAGATATATTTACTAATACATTCATTAAATGTCTCAATAGCTGTTCACCGGTAGTTACAGTACAGCTAACTAGACCCTTTGCCCCATGGATCGATGAGAACTTAAAGAAATCAATAAAAGAAAAAAATGAGTTACAGTCAGAGCTAAGAAAAGACAGAGGTAATGACGAACTTGCAAATCAATTCAAACATAAAAAGAAAAGTGTTGAACGAGCGCTAGATGCTGCTAAAGACAATTACTTCAAAGAAAAATTTAATTCTTGCAGGGGTAACAGTCGGGAATCATGGCGGGTCTTTAAAGACATGTTACCTGGTTTAAAGAATTCCAAGTCACCAAATTATGACAATCCGTTAGAGAAAGCTAACGAATTTAATGAATATTTTTCTGAAATTGGAGAACAAGCTTTTAGAAAATCTCAAGAAGGAATGGAACATACGCCACTATCACACTGGGCAAGCGAATCCCCACATCCTAATATCGCTCGCTTTAGACCACAACCTGTAGATGTAAACACAGTCATTTTAACTTTCAAAAATCTTAACGAAACAAAATCAGTAGGCTCAGACGATATACCGTTCAGATATTTGATGGATTCTCTTCCAATTCTAATTTTTTATATTACAATCATTGTTAATACGTCAATAGTGACAGGTATATTCCCTAATCTATGGAAGCACCCATATGTACTACCTTTTTATAAAAATGGGGATATAGATGCTGTCGGAAACTACAGACCCATCTCTTTATTACCAAGTCTTTCAAAGGTCCTAGAAAAAATAGTGGAAACACAGCTCATGTCATTTCTAGAAGCGAATTCTTTGCTCTCAGAGAGTCAACACGGCTTCCGAAGATACTTGTCAACAGAAACAGCGTTGTTAAAGGTCACAGAACGCATTTATAGTAACATGGATAACCAACAAGTATCTCTTCTGTTATTGCTAGATCTGTCAAAGGCATTCGATAGTGTATCCCATGACATTCTTCTAAGGAAATGTAATAAATTAAATATCGATGAATTCTGGTTCAGTGATTATTTAAAAGATAGATGCCAATCTGTAAAAATCAATTCTGTTGTGTCAACACCTAGAAATGTGAAATTTGGGGTTCCTCAGGGATCAATCCTAGGACCTGTTTTGTTTTTAATCTATATAAATGATATGGCAGAAGTTCTTGAAAAATATTTTTTGGTACAATATGCGGATGATTGTCAGTTGGTATTATCTGATAAAGTATGTAATGTAGAAGATCTTTTAAAGTTAGCAGAATATGCATTGGATGAGGCAAAAGTATATTTTCAGAAAAATGGATTGAACGTGAACGAACAAAAAACACAATGCATGTTTGTTGGTTCACGCCAGTTAATATCTCTTCTCCCCCCTAATATCAAGATTAATTTTGGTAGTACTGTGATCACACCATCTGTATCTGTAAAGAATTTAGGAGTCAATATGGACACTTATCTCTTATATGACGTACATATCAGTCATATTGTCAAGAAGGTAAACGGCGTATTAATGATAATAAATAGAATAAAAGATAGATTCGATAAATCAATGAGAATCATGGTTGTTCAGTCACTAGCCCTTAGTATAATGAATTACTGTTCCAAAATATGGGGCATGACCACTAAACAGCAGCTTGACAGGGTTCAAAAAGTAGAAAATTTCGCAGCAAAAATAGCTACAGGAGGAGCTAAAAAATATGACCACGTCACCCCAATCTTAAAGGAACTAAATTGGTTAAAAATTGAATCCAAAATAGATTTTGATATCTGTGCCTTTACTTATAAAATATGCCATAACTTACTTCCTTCCTGGCTATTTTCTTTTCCCTCTGTAAGTGACGTGAACCCACGTTCTACTCGACAATCTAGAGATCTATTTGTGCCAAGAACAAGAACAGATTTGGGAGGAAAGTCAATAACTGTTAGAGGACCTAGAGACTGGAACAACATCCCAGATGATGTAAAAGACTCCTCATCTTTTCAAGCATTTAAAAGGAAGCTTAAATCTTATTTTTTCAATTAACAATATAATCAATAACTGTAATAGATGAGAAAGATCATTATTTTAAATTTTTTGACAATATTATTTTTTAGATGTATAAGTTCTCACAGTAAAGATTTTATTTTGTATATAGTAAGTAATTTACAGTACCTTGTACTGTATAGTATGAAGAATAACCGATGTATCTTTTGGAAATAAACTTTTTGATTTGATTTGATTTGACTTTGCCCCCAGGCGCCCTCCGGGAGGGGGCTTTGCCCCCAGGCGCCCTCCGGGAGGGGGCTTTGCCCCCAGGCGGCCTCCGGGAGGGGGCTTTGCCCCGAGGCGCCCTCCGGAAGGGGGCTTTGCCCCGAGGCGCCCTCCGGGAGGGGGCTTTGCCCCGAGGTGCCCTCCGGGAGGGGGCTTTGCCCCGAGGTGCCCTCCGGGAGGGGGCTTTGCCCCGAGGTGCCCTCCGGGAGGGGGCTTTGCCCCGAGGCGCCCTCCGGGAGGGGGCTTTGCCCCGAGGCGCCCTCCGGGAGGGGGCTTTGCCCCGAGGCGCCCTCCGGGAGGGGGCTTTGCCCCGAGGCGCCCTCCGGGAGGGGGCTTTGCCCCGAGGCGCCCTCCGGGAGGGGGCTTTGCCCCGAGGCGCCCTCCGGGAGGGGGCTTTGCCCCGAGGCGCCCTCCGGGAGGGGGCGTTGCCCCGAGGCGCCCTCCGGGAGGGGGCGTTGCCCCGAGGCGCCCTCCGGGAGGGGGCGTTGCCCCGAGGCGCCCTCCGGGAGGGGGCGTTGCCCCGAGGCGCCCTCCGGAGGGGGCTTTGCCCCGAGGCGCCCTCCGGGGGGGGGGCTTTGCCCCGAGGCGCCCTCCGGGGTGGGGCTTTGCCCCGAGGCGCCCTCCGGGGTGGGGCTTTGCCCCGAGGCGCCCTCCGGGAGGGGGGGCTTTGCCCCGAGGCGCCTTCCGGGAGGGGGGGCTTTGCCCCGAGGCGCCTTCCGGGAGGGGGGGCTTTGCCCCGAGGCGCCTACCGGGAGGGGGCTGGCCCCTAACCGCCCTCCTTGAGGGGACTGGCCCCTAGCCGCCCTCCTTGAGGGGACTGGCCCCGAGGCGCCCTCCGGGTGGGGACTAGCCCCGAGGCGCCCTCCGGGTGGGGACTAGCCCCGAGGCGCTCTCCGGGTGGGGACTTTGCCCCGAGGCGCCCTCCGGGTGGGGACTTTGCCCCGAGGCGCCCTCCGGGTGGGGAATTTGCCCCGAGGCGCCCTCCGGGTGGGGACTTTGCCCCGAGGCGCCCTCCGGGTGGGGACTTTGCCCCGAGGCGCCCTCCGGGTGGGGACTTTGCCCCGAGGCGCCCTCCGGGTGCGGACTTTGCCCCGAGGCGCCCTCCGGTAGGGGACTTTGCCCCGAGGCGCCCTCCGGGAGGGGACTTTGCCCCTAGGCGCCCTCCGGGTGGGGACTTTGCCCCTAGGCGCCCTCCGGGTGGGGACTTTGCCCCTAGGCGCCCTCCGGGTGGGGACTTTGCCCCGAGGCGCCCTCCAGGAGGGGGCTTTGCCCCGAGGCGCCCTCCGGGGTGGGGCTTTGCCCCGAGGCGCCCTCCGGGAGGGGGCTTTGCCCCGAGGCGCCCTCCGGGAGGGGGCTTTGCCCCGAGGCGCCCTCCGGGAGGGGGCTTTGCCCCGAGGCGCCCTCCGGGAGGGGGCTTTGCCCCGAGGCGCCCTCCGGGAGGGGGCTTTGTCCCGAGGCGCCCTCCGGGAGGGGGCTTTGCCCCGAGGCGCCCTCCGGGAGGGGGCTTTGCCCCGAGGCGCCCTCCGGGAGGGGGCTTTGCCCCGAGGCGCCCTCCGGGAGGGGGCTTTGCCCCGAGGCGCCCTCCGGGAGGGGGCTTTGCCCCGAGGCGCCCTCCGGGAGGGGGCTTTGCCCCGAGGCGCCCTCCGGGAGGGGGCTTTGCCCCGAGGCGCCCTCCTTGAGGGGGCTTTGCCCCGAGGCGCCCTCCGGGAGGGGGCTTTGCCCCGAGGCGCCCTCCGGGAGGGGGCTTTGCCCCGAGGCGCCCTCCGGGAGGGGGCTTTGCCCCGAGGCGCCCTCCGGGAGGGGGCTTTGCCCCGAGGCGCCCTCCGGGAGGGGGCTTTGCCCCAAGGCGCCCTCCTTGAGGGGGCTTTGCCTCGAGGCGCCCTCCTTGAGGGGGCTTTGCCCCGAGGCGCCCTCCTTGAGGGGGCTTTGCCCCGAGGCGCCCTCCTTGAGGGGGCTTTGCCCCGAGGCGCCCTCCTTGAGGGGGCTTTGCCCCGAGGCGCCCTCCTTGAGGGGGCTTTGCCCCGAGGCGCCCTCCTTGAGGGGGCTTTGCCCCAGGCGCCCTCCTTGAGGGGGCTTTGCCCCAGGCGCCCTCCTTGAGGGGGCTTTGCCCCAGGCGCCCTCCGGGAGGGGGCTTTGCCCCAGGCGCCCTCCGGGAGGGGGCTTTGCCCCAGGCGCCCTCCGGGAGGGGGCTTTGCCCCAGGCGCCCTCCGGGAGGGGGCTTTGCCCCAGGCGCCCTCCGGGAGGGGGCTTTGCCCCAGGCGCCCTCCGGGAGGGGGCTTTGCCCCAGGCGCCCTCCGGGAGGGGGCTTTGCCCCAGGCGCCCTCCGGGAGGGGGCTTTGCCCCAGGCGCCCTCCGGGAGGGGGCTTTGCCCCAGGCGCCCTCCGGGAGGGGGCTTTGCCCCGAGGCGCCCTCCGGGAGGGGGCTTTGCCCCGAGGCTCCCTCCGGGAGGGGGCTTTGCCCCGAGGCGCCCTCCGGGAGGGGGCTTTGCCCCGAGGCGCCCTCCGGGAGGGGGCTTTGCCCCGAGGCGCCCTCCGGGAGGGGGCTTTGCCCCGAGGCGCCCTCCGGGAGGGGGCTTTGCCCCGAGGCGCCCTCCGGGAGGGGGCTTTGCCCCGAGGCGCCCTCCGGAAGGGGGCTTTGCCCCGAGGCGCCCTCCGGGAGGGGGCTTTGCCCCGAGGCGCCCTCCGGGAGGGGGCTTTGCCCCGAGGCGCCCTCCGGGAGGGGGCTTTGCCCCGAGGCGCCCTCCGGGAGGGGGCTTTGCCCCGAGGCGCCCTCCGGGAGGGGGCTTTGCCCCGAGGCGCCCTCCGGGTGGGGGCTTTGCCCCGAGGCGCCCTCCGGGTGGGGGCTTTGCCCCGAGGCGCCCTCCGGGAGGAGGCTTTGCCCCGAGGCGCCCTCCGGGAGGAGGCTTTTCCCCGAGGCGCCCTCCGGGAGGAGGCTTTGCCCCGAGGCGCCCTCCGGGTGGGGACTTTGCCCCGAGGCGCCCTCCGGGTGGGGACTTTGCCCCGAGGCGCCCTCCGGGAGGGGGCTTTGCCCCGAGGCGCCCTCCGGGAGGGGGCTTTGCCCCGAGGCGCCCTCCGGGAGGGGGCTTTGCCCCGAGGCGCCCTCCGGGAGGGGGCTTTGCCCCGAGGCGCCCTCCGGGTGGGGGCTTTGCCCCGAGGCGCCCTCCGGGTGGGGGCTTTGCCCCGAGGCGCCCTCCGGGAGGAGGCTTTGCCCCGAGGCGCCCTCCGGGAGGAGGCTTTTCCCCGAGGCGCCCTCCGGGAGGAGGCTTTGCCCCGAGGCGCCCTCCGGGTGGGGACTTTGCCCCGAGGCGCCCTCCGGGTGGGGACTTTGCCCCGAGGCGCCCTCCGGGTGGGGACTTTGCCCCGAGGCGCCCTCCGGGTGGGGACTTTGCCCCGAGGCGCCCTCCGGGTGGGGACTTTGTCCCGAGGCGCCCTCCGGGAGGGGACTTTGTCCCGAGGCGCCCTCCGGGAGGGGACTTTGTCCCGAGGC
>JAXCGZ010008453.1:0-15000 GCA_037179515.1 Halocaridina rubra
CTCTCTCTCTCTCTCTCTCTCTCTCTCTCTCTCTCTCTCTCTCTCTCTCTCTCTCTCTCTCTCTCTCTCTCTCTCACATATATATATATATATATATATACACACATATATGTTTGCAGATGATGCAAAGATTGTGAAGAAAGTAAAAAACGAGAACAATGGTAGAGAACTTCAGGAGGATCTAAATAATCTGCATGAGTGGTCAGAAAAGTGGCTAATGAAATTCAATACTTCAAAATGTAAGGTAATGAGAATGGGTACAAGTGCAAGAAGGCCCAAGCTTGACTACTCGGTGGCTGGAGTACAACTTCAAGAGACAGAAAATGAGAGAGATCTAGGAGTAAACATACTGGCAGATTTGTCTCCAGAAATACATATAAATGGCATAGTAAGGGCAGCATATGCATTCTTCTCAAATGTAAGGGTAGCCTTCAGGCACATGGACAAGGAAATGTTCAGAAATATTTATGTAACCTATGTGAGGCCAAAACTCGAATATGCAGCCCCCTTTTGGAATCCGCACTTGAAAAAGCACATAGCTAAGCTTGAAAAAGTTCAAAGACATGCCACGAAACTGGTGCCAGAAATACGCAATCTCAGTTATGATGAGAGGCTGAGGGAATTAGACTTACCATCACTCGAAGCTAGAAGAGTGAGGGGGGATATGGTGACAGTCTTTAAATTCCTTCATGGTTATGATAGAGTGGATAGGGATCGATATTTTGATACGGCTGGCTCTAGAACTAGAGGTCATAGTTTGAAGCTTCGTAAGAAAACTTCTTTGCAGGATGTAAGGAAATACTTTTTCAGTGTAAGAGTAGTTGATAATTGGAATTCGCTAAGCGAGGAGGTAGTTAATGCTATCTCAATCCATAGTTTTAAGGACAGGTATGATAAGTATCACTAAGTCTAAAATGGAACCGATCAGGAGACGGGAAGATACGAGCTTTGGGCTCTTTCCCGTAAACACAATTAGGTAATCACAATTAGGTAATCACACACAAATAATACGCGCTAAGAAAATAAAAACACATGACTCACACAAATATGAGAATTACCGACAGAAGCCTGTCAACTCAGCAGGCTAAAAGAGTACAGAAATAAATGCGCAGGGTGAAAAATAAAACAGAAGAATTATAAGCTTGCAGTTTCGATAAAGACAAAATTTCCTTTTAAGAAGTCAATAAATAAATGAACATGAAAATAAATAATCAAATATAAACATAAATAATTAGAACATATATATATATATATATATATATATATATATATATATATATATATATATATATATATATATATATATATATATATGTATATATATATCAGTTCCGTTCCGGGTTTACGTCACGGAGTCCCCTTTCAACCAAGGGCTAGGACGGTTGCCTTCTTGCGAAGGACTTGTTTTGGCAGATGTAATCCTTACGCTGAGTGCATGCCTTTGCTAACCTCAGACCGTGACGGGGCGCGAACCCTCGACCTGACGCCTCAGAGTCGGATACGCTACCGACTGAGCCACGGCGACTACATATATATATATATATATATATATATATATATATATATATATATATATATATATATATATATATATATATATATATATATATTCTTTTGTGTGTATATATATATATATATATATATATATATATATATATATATATATATATATATATATATATATATATATATATATACAATTAAAAGAACATATATAACACAAAACGACTAGCTATGAGATATTTCACTTCAATATAAAATACAGACTCAAACAATGGATTGTGTGATCATCATTGGCATTTTCTGGATTATCTTCAATTGAGATTAAATTTTTCAATCCTAATCATGAAAGAATAACATTTCGATGGTTTTATATTTCATGCATTGCGCCCCACAGTATTCCGGGTTTGAAAAAAAAAGTATATCTCTGTAACAATACTGTTCAGTACTAATCTTCAGTAAAAGTCATACATATAGTTAAGAGGACATCTGCTAAGTAATAATAATAATAATAATAATAATAATAATAATAATAATAATAATAATAATAATGATAATAATAATAATAATAATAATAATAATAATAATAATAATAATAATAATAATAATAATAATAATAATAAAAATACAGATAATAATAATAATAATAATAATAATAATAATAATAATAATAATAATAATAATAATAACAATAATAATAATAATAATAATAATAATAATAATAATAATAATAATAATAATAATAATGGCAGCGGCTTTTCTTGTGTGAAGGCAATTTCCAACGCAGGAAGTCACTGAGTACATATCAGCTCAGCAAGCTCCGAGAGTACACAATAAAAAGTGCAGTATAAATAGTACAACTATACCTTTTACGTGCACAGTTTTAATAAGGGCACATAAGACAATTCCAGCAACTATCATGAAAATGAAAAATAAAAATAAAACGCAAATGAAGATATAAAAAGCAAATATTCATCCATTTCTTTTTATACAAAAAAATAATAATAATAATAATAATAACAGCACTATATCACTTTTTTCTTATCGTCAAAATCAAGTAATCATCAAAACCGAAACCATAAAAAGTTGCATTAATAAAAGTCATACAATAAAAGAGACTCAGTTTTCAATTACTCCGAATTAAAGGTTACTATAAAAAGATTAAAAAAAAGAAGCATATCTTATTTTCCTAAATTATCAAAATACAAACTACCATTTGCCAGCGATACATTTAATTTGCAACTCTCTCTCTCTCTCTCTCTCTCTCTCTCTCTCTCTCTCTCTCTCTCTCTCTCTCTCTCTCTCTGGAGCCCCGCTTTGCACCTGTCAAGTGGCTTGCCAACAATGCTGCAGGAGTCTCCATCCCAGTGGCGAGGACCCTCTACATCCTACTACTTCGGTCAGTGGTTGACTATCTGTCTCCTGCCTTGTGTCAACTTCCTAAACCAGCTCTCGAGCCACTTGAAAAGTTCCAGAATCGAGTCATGAGATTTATCTTGGGATGTTCTCTCTCTACCCGTATTGTGAGTATGCAGTTGGAGCTCAACTTACCCCCTCTTGTGGAGAGGATTTATGCCAATGTGTCCTATTTTACTGTCAAGTGTCTTCACTACCCCTTTCTTGCTCCGTACTTCTCTGCTGTCATGAGGACGTCCCTTGATCCAGACGCACCCAGGCTCCCACTTCGAGCAGGAGGTCATAACCTTATCAGGGTGGTGAGTGACATTCTCCGTGGCCTTGACATCGACCTGCCAGTGCAGGCGGCTGTCCCAGATTTACCACCCTGGCGTGTCCCCCTCCCCGCTGTCACATATACACCGACCTCGAAGGATGTCTATCCCCCCTTGCAGAGACAGTTAGCTCTGGAGACTATCGCTGATGTATCCACGTCTGTCCCTGCAGCACACCACGTCTATGTTGATGGTTCTGTGCAAGCAGATGGGAGGGCGGCATGTGCTGTGTTTTCCCCCACCATGGAGCCGCCTGTGCCGGCTGATTCATGGATTGGCCGTAGACTACCCACCTCATCGAGCTCCACCTACTGTGAACTGAATGCCATCTTGGATGCCGTGACTCTCCTTGTTCGACGACGAGTGAATGGGGTAATAATTTGTGACTCCCAATCGGCCCTACAAGCCCTATCCTCGCCAAGACCTATCTGTGGCCGTACTGTGGGAAATATACTATGTCGCCTCGCAGCCGCTCGGGATGCTTCTCTTGTTGTGTCTTTTTTGTGGACGCCATCCCACATTGGGCTGACTGGCAACGACACAGCGGATCGTCTTGCCAAGGCGGCCTGTATGCTGGATGGGCATGCTGTGGACGCTGAGCCCTCCCTCCGATGCCTACGTAACATCATCTACTCAGCTGGGTTTGCCATGACGGTCCAGCGCAGGGACACGGAGAGGGCCAACAGTGTGTCCATACAGCACCATGATCACTTCCTTCACAGTCGCTACAAGTATCGCAGACGCGGGTTAATGGTGCGGAAAAACAATGTAGTTAGTGCTCGGCTCAGAATGGGGTATCGGCCTTTATGGCAGGTCTCCCAGACTCTAGATATGCCACAGTACACCTCCTGTAAATTATGCGACCGAACTAATGCTAACACTCTTGACCACTATTGTCTTCAGTGCCCCGCAGTGAGAGATGTTTTACCACGAGGTCAGAACTTAATACAGATCTGCTCATTTTTACTTAATGATGACAACCTTGATGTTATTCTTGCTCGTTTTCCTCACTTTGGTGGCCATTAATTATATTGAATTATACATATATTTTCTGTATGTTGCTATATAATTCTGTTTGTGCATTCTGCGTTTCTCTGAGCTTTACTTTTGCATATAATGTACTCTGTGCTGCCATTCTGTGAGTTGTGTGTTAGTATGCAGCAATGTTTTATCAATATGTACACCTCCCTGTAAACCATGTTCAATTCTTGATTTTATATCCATTTGAAGCATTATTTGTATGAACTCATGTAATGTCTGACGCCTTGGCGCAATAAATTAATAAAATCTCTCTCTCTCTGAAAATAAAAAAATACAGCATCTTCATAGAGATCTACTTCGTGTGACAGACGATAAAATAAAAAAATTATAATATATTAAATGGTGAGTAGTGAGGATCTATGGGACATATCTTCTTTACTAATAATATACGCTGAGGACAGATCATGTACTGTACTATTTTACAATTATCTTCATACATCTAATGGTATATTCAATAACCAGCTTTCTGAAAAGGTTCAACAAATATGGCACTTCAACACCCTCAAGATAGTTCCTCTTTCCATGAGGCTCTGACTAGAAAAAGCTATATAAACCTCTTAACAGATTTGAACTCCGGACATTCTGGGTTGCAGAGAGATGCTATACCCATTGAAGTACAAAAGTATTAAGGAGTTAAAAGGTCTCCATCTACCTTTTGGGTTTTTCATTCCATTCATCCTAACTTAATAATAATAATAATAATAATAATAATAATAATAATAATAATAATAATAATAATAATAATAATAATAATAATAATAAAAATAACAATAATAATAATAATAATAATAATAATAATAATAATAATAATAATAATAATTATAACAATAATAATAATAATGATAATAATAATAATAATAATAATAATAAAAATAATAATAATAATAATAATAATAATAATAATAATAATAATAATAATAATAATAATAATAATAATAATAATAATAATGCATTCCGCAAAACGTCATATTCTATAGAAGCTAGAACTGTGACCACATATACAACAGTAGAGTTCTCCGATCCCTTTTATTCATTTCCTAGGACATGAACGACTGACAGGAGGATTATTTTCCCAGGATATCCCATTTAGTCGGCTCCAAAGACAAGAACAAACAAACAAACAAACTTTATTTCCATTTCAATACAATGGGTATTCGTCAGCCAGGGCAAGCCCCAACCCCCCACTGTGGTGTCCAACCACAGCAGTTCCTGCCAGTAAACAGTTTAAACTCTCGGTCTTGGACGGGAACCGATCTTTCGACCTCGTGAATGCGAAGCCAGCGCGTTACCACTGTACTAGCCAGCAGGCAAGGTAAAACGATCGAGATAATATCATATTATTCTACACAAATGTCTATTTTGAAGATACCGAACCGAGAATCGGATTCCTCACCAGGCTGTGTCAGACTACAATTCACAGAGTAATTTGCAACGACAAATACATAAATTTCTACAGGGTTATACATTATCTATGTGTTATTGAACGGACAATAACACTGGAGAATAGTAAGAATAACAGTTGTCCCATAAAGGCCCCTTGAAATACACCATTCCTACTTTTATGCCATGCTAGCGAGTTGCTTGAAAATAATAACAAATATATTTATTTTCTTTTCTGTAACTTTCATTCGAAAAACAGGGATGCATTTTATGTGATATATATGTATGTATGTATGTATGTATGTATGTGTGTATGTATGTATGTATGTATGTATGTGTATGTATGTATGTATGTATTTATGTATGCATGCACGTACGTATGTATGTATGTATGTATGTATGTATGTATGTATGTATGTGATTACCTAATTGTGATTACCTAATTGTGTTTACGGGAAAGAGCCCAAAGCTCGTATCTTCCCGTCTCCTGATCGCTTCCATTTTATACTTAGTGATACTTATCATACCTGTCCTTAAAACTATGGATTGAGATGGCATTAACTACCTCCTCGCTTAGCCAATTCCAATTATCAACTACTCTTACACTGAAAAAGTATTTCCTTACATCCTGCGAAGAAGTTTTCTTACGAAGCTTCAAACTATGACCTCTAGTTCTACAGCCAGCCATATCAAAATATCGATCCCTATCCACTCTATCATAACCATGAAGGAATTTAAAGACTGTCACCATATCCCCCCTCACTCTTCTAGCTTCGAGTGATGGTAAGTCTAATTCCCTCAGCCTCTCATCATAACTGAGATTGCGTATTTCTGGCACCAGTTTCGTGGCATGTCTTTGAACTTTTTCAAGCTTAGCTATGTGCTTTTTCAAGTGCGGATTCCAAAAGGGGGTTGCATATTCGAGTTTTGGCCTCACATAGGTTACATAAATATTTCTGAACATTTCCTTGTCCATGTGCCTGAAGGCTACCCTTACATTTGATAAGAATGCATATGCTGCCCTTACTATGCCATTTATATGTATTTCTGGAGACAAATCTGACAGTATGTTTACTCCTAGATCTCTCTCATTTTCTGTCTCTTGAAGTTGTACTCCAGCCACCGAGTAGTCAAGCTTGGGCCTTCTTGCACTTGTACCCATTCTCATTACCTTACATTTTGAAGTATTGAATTTCATTAGCCACTTTTCTGACCACTCATGCAGATTATTTAGATCCTCCTGAAGTTCTCTACCATTGTTCTCGTTTTTTACTTTCTTCACAATCTTTGCATCATCTGCAAACATATTCATGAATGAATTTACAGACTCTGGTAGGTCATTTACATATACAAGGAACAAAAGTGGCCCTAAAACTGAACCCTGTGGAACTCCACTACTAACTCTTCTCCATTCAGACACTGAGTGTCTTACTCTAACCCTCTGTTCCCTTCCTTCTAAGTAAGTTTTTATCCATTCCAAAACATTTCCACCTATTCTAGCCATTGATTGCAGCTTCCTAATAAGTCTCCCATGTGGAACAGTGTCAAACGCTTTCTGGAAGTCTAGGAATATGCAATCTGCCCAGCCCTCTCTTTCCTGTAAGATTTGGCTTACCTCATCATAAAATTCTAATAAGTTTGTTACTGTTGATCTACCTTCTCTGAAGCCATGTTGCCTCACTGACAAAAAGTTGAAGGATTCCAAGTGAAGAGAGATATGTTTCCTTAGTAGTTTCTCCATAACTTTGCAAACTATGCTGGTCAAGGAAACTGGTCTATAGTTCAGAGCCTTATCCCTTCTTCCCTTTTTGAAGATAGGTATCACATTTGCTTGTTTCCAGCATCTTGGAATCTCCCCCGAATCCAGTGACTCCTTAACTATGATACTTAGTGCCACTGATATTGTGTTTGCGCATTTTTTAAGCACATGAGGGGATATGTCATCGGGACCTGTAGCTTTATGAACATCTAAATCCATCAGCGCTTTGCATACCTTTGTGGCTGTAAGGTTGATGTTCTCTAATACCGGCCCTTGAGCTTCTATCACTGCAATCTGAGGGGGTAGGGTATTTTCTACTGTAAATACTGACTGAAACTCCTTGTTCAATTCTTTGCAGATCTCTTCATCCGTCTCAGTGATGCTTCCATCCGCTCTCTTTAGCCTTAATACCTGTTCTTTTACCTTCAGTTTTCCTCTGATAAAGCTGTGGAAAAGCTTGGGATTTTCTTTAGCCTTCCTGGTGATGTCCCTCTCATAGTCTCTCTCTGCCTCTCTCCTTTTACTTAGGTAGTCATTTCTTGCTCTTTTGTAGGCTTGCCAGGCATTTATGTTTTTTCTCCTCCTATACCTTTTCCAGCATTTGTCTCTCCACTCCTTAGCTCTTTTACACCCATTATCGAACCATTTCTCTCTGGCATGAATTACACCTACTTTGGTGACAGGTATGCAGCAATCTACTATCTTCCCATATTTCTCACAAAAAATGTCATACATTTCTTGTACAGATTTGTTGTAAAATAAGGTTCTCCAGTCAATAACTGCAAAAAGCTCATTCATTTTGATGTAATCTCCTTTCGGATAGTTCCTCCTCATGTCCTCAGTACCTCTACTCTCAGGAAGAATATCTTCAATGATATACTCCATCAACAACACACAGTGGTCACTCTTTCCAATTGGTGGTTCATACTCAATTTTTTCAATATCCAACACATTATCTGTGAACACTAGATCAAGTAGTGATGGCTCATCCCCACCCCTGGCCCTTGTTGGTTCCATTACATGTTGGTGTAGGAAATTCCCTTGTACGCAATCTAGGAATCTTGCCCCGAATGAGTCCTCACCACTGTGTGGGTCAAGATTTATCCAATCTATCTCTTTATGATTAAAGTCTCCCATAATCAAAATCCTACATTTTTTTCCCCGTGCCATGTTAACAACTGAGTTTATGACTTCAATAGTACCTATATGACTTTCCTCATAAACTTCAAGCCTATTTTGGTTCCTTAGTGGGTTGTATACAACAGTTATTATAATGCTCTCTGACCCAGTATTTATGAGAGCAACAAGAAATTCCGTGTGTGTGTGTGTGTGTGTGTGTGTGTGTGTGTGTGTGTGTGTGGGTGTGGGTGTGGGTGTGGGTGTGTGTGTGTGATTACCTAATTGTGATTGCCTAATTGTGTTTACGGGAAAGAGCCCAAAGCTCGTATCTTCCCGTCTCCTGATCGGTTCCATTTTTAGACTTAGTGATACTTATCATACCTGTCTTTAAAACTATGGATTGAGATAGCATTAACTACCTCCTCGCTTAGCCAATTCCAATTATCAACTACTCTTACACTGAAAAAGTATTTCCTTACATCCTGCAAACAAGTTTTCTTACGAAGCTTCAAACTATGACCTCTAGTTCTAGAGCCAGCCATATCAAAATATCGATCCCTATCCACTCTATCATAACCATGAAGGAATTTAAAGACTGTCACCATATCCCCCCTTACTCTTCTAGCTTCGAGTGATGGCAAGTCTAATTCCCTCAGCCTCTCATCATAACCGAGATTGCGTATTTCTGGCACCAGTTTCGTGGCATGTCTTTGAACTTTTTCAAGCTTAGCTATGTGCTTTTTCAAGTGCGGATTCCAAAAGGGGGCTGCATATTCGAGTTTTGGCCTCACATAGGTTACATAAATATTTCTGAACATTTCCTTGTCCATGTGCCTGAAGGCTACCCTTACATTTGATAAGAATGCATATGCTGCCCTTACTACGCCATTTATATGTATTTCTGGAGACAAATCTGCCAGTATGTTTACTCCTAGATCTCTCTCATTTTCTGTCTCTTGAAGTTGTACTCCAGCCACCGAGTAGTCAAGCTTGAGCCTTCTTGCACTTGTACCCATTCTCATTACCTTACATTTTGAGGTATTGAATTTCATTAGCCACTTTTCTGACCACTCATGCAGATTATTTAGATCCTCCTGAAGTTCTCTACCATTGTTCTCGTTTTTTACTTTCTTCACAATCTTTGCATCATCTGCAAACATATTCATGAATGAATTTACACACTCTGGTAGGTCATTTACATATACAAGGAACAAAAGTGGCCCTAAAACTGAACCCTGTGGAACTCCACTACTAACTCTTCTCCATTCAGACACTGAGTGTCTTACTCTAACCCTCTGTTCCCTTCCTTCTAAGTAAGTTTTTATCCATTCCAAGACATTTCCACCTATTCTAGCCATTGATTGCAGCTTCCTAATAAGTCTCCCATGTGTGTGTGTGTGTGTGTGTGTGTGTGTGTGTGTGTGTGTGTGTGTGTGTGTGTGTGTGTGTGTGTGTGTGTGTGTGTGTGTGTGTGTGTGTGTGTGTGTCCCTTTCAGTCTTGAGAGACGGTTAAAGAAATTTAATATTGCATATGCCTTATTCAAGCTGTATCTTTTAGGCAGCTTCGCTCATGGCTGATTCTATGTTTGACAAGCAAACCCTGTGTTGCAGAACCAACATGAGCTGAAGGCGTCACTTGGTTGGCCTTGTTTCTCCTTCCTTCTTGCCGACTGGCTTGGAGAACTGAATATCTTTCTTCTACCTGGGTACCACCTTTGCCTATTGCTGACCTCCACGCTGTCCTGGCATCAGCTTCATGTTCCCAATTTCTCCAAGTAATATGGCACTTATAATACTATTCTTGTAGGTAACTTTGACTCTCAATTTTGGTCTTCCTCTCCATCTTGCCCCTTGTGATAATTCCCCAAACAACAGGTGCCTGGGGATACGGCTGTCTTTCCTCCTTTTGATGTGCCCCAGTCATCTGAGGAGTCAGGTTTTGCATGTGACGGACATCATGCTTGGAAGCTGTGCTCTACCAAGGACTTCAGTTTTGGAGATCTTATCTTGCCATGTGATCCTAGATCTTGCGTAGACATCTCTAATGAAGGTATTCAGTCTTTTCCTGCGCAGAGTATTTTGTTCAGGTTTCTGCTCTACTTATAAGAGTGCTGAAGACACATGCTTCATATATACATATATATATATATATATATATATATATATATATATATATATATATATATATATATATATATATATATGACCTCATTCTTCCTTGTAAAGGGGGTGGGTGAGACAAGAAATACAAATTCACTACGATCAACACATACTTCAACCACTCCTCATAGCTCCTTAGGGATAAATGGTTACAGCATTGAGCAAATATATATATATATATATATATATATATATATATATATATATATATATATATATATGAATCATTTTTTACACCGACCGGGACTCGAACCTAGGACTTATGATTGCTAAGTCAAGGCGCTACCACTACACCACAGAAGGTTAAAAGGAATCCAACCTTATAGCTTATATCTGCTATACTTAGGAATGAACGCATTCTAACTGAATGCCACTATGTTCATATTACAGATTCCCCAACCTCACTCGTGGCTTCATTTTAGCATTTAATTCAATTCCCAGTCTCATTCGGGCCATGAAATAACCAATTAAGCACATTACATATGTGAAAACATGTGATCCTAGATCTTGCGTAGACATCTCTAATGAAGGTATTCAGTCTTTTCCTGCGCAGAGTATTTTGTTCAGGTTTCTGCTCTACTTATAAGAGTGCTGAAGACACATGCTTCATATACACACACACACTATATATATATATATATATATATATATATATATATATATATATATATATATATATATATATATATATATGACCTCATTCTTCCTTGTAAAGGGGGTGGGTGAGACAAGAAATACAAATTCACTACGATCAACACATACTTCAACCACTCTTCATAGCTCCTTAGGGATAAATGGTTACAGCATTGAGCAAATATATAAATATATATATATATATATATATATATATATATATATATATATATATATATATATATATATATATATATATATATGAATCATTTTTTACACCGACCGGGACTCGAACCTAGGACTTATGATTGCTAAGTCAAGGCGCTACCACTACACCACAGAAGGTTAAAAGGAATCCAACCTTATAGCTTATATCTGCTATACTTAGGAATGAACGCATTCTAACTGAATGCCACTATGTTCATATTACAGATTCCCCAACCTCACTCGTGGCTTCATTTTAGCATTTAATTCAATTCCCAGTCTCATTCGGGCCATGAAATAACCAATTAAGCACATTACATATGTGAAAACATGAATCATTTTTTACCCCGACCGGGACTCGAACCTAGGACTTATGATTACTAAGTCAAGGCGCTACCACTACACCACAGAAGGTTAAAAGGAATCCAACCTTATAGCTTATATCTGCTATACTTAGGAAAGAACGCATTCTAACTGAATGCCACTATGTTCATATTACAGATTCCCCAACCTCACTCGTGGCTTCATTTTAGCATTTAATTCAATTCCCAGTCTCATTCGGGCCATGAAATAACCAATTAAGCACATTACATATGTGAAAACATGAATCATTTTTTACCCCGACCGGGACTCGAACCTAGGACTTATGATTACTAAGTCAAGGCGCTACCACTACACCACAGAAGGTTAAAAGGAATCCAACCTTATAGCTTATATCTGCTATACTTAGGAAAGAACGCATTCTAACTGAATGCCACTATGTTCATATTACAGATTCCCCAACCTCACTCGTGGCTTCATTTTAGCATTTAATTCAATTCCCAGTCTCATTCGGGCCATGAAATAACCAATTAAGCACATTACATATGTGAAAACATGAATCATTTTTTACCCCGACCGGGACTCGAACCTAGGACTTATGATTACTAAGTCAAGGCGCTACCACTACACCACACAAGGTTAAAAGGAATCCAACCTTATAGCTTATAACATTCGTTCAGGAAAAGTAATTGAATTTTAGCTTTCTAGAGCTTGGACAGCTTACGTAACTTCAATAAATGACAACATAATGTCTCTGGGCTTGCTATCCTATTTCCTAATCTGTTTGTAAAATCCCCTGCACTTCGTCTTCATATCAGAAGGCATCGTTGCAAGTTATCTTGCAAGAAACTTATCTTGCAAGATGTCTAAAAATCATACAAGCACAAAAAAAGAAAAAAGTAACAATTTTCCAAAATTACAAATCCAACACTGAAGCTTTTCACTAAAAAAAAAAAAAAAATAAAAATAAAAAAAAAAAAAAATATATATATATATATATATATATATATATATATATATATATATATATATATATATATATATATATATATACATGTGTGCATGTGTGTGTGTATGTGTGTGTTTGTGTGTAGTGTGTGTGTGTGTGTGTGTGTGTGTGTGTGTGTGTGTGTGTGTGTGTGTGTGTGTGTGTGTGTGTGTGAGTGCGAACAAAATATATATAGTATAAAAAGTCTTGAAGGTAAAACTAGGAGGAAGTGAAGATTCGAGAAAGATAATAATAATAATAATAATAAGACTTTATTTCCAACGTACATTGGGTATTCAAATATGGGTGTACTATTAAAATTTACAAGTAAAATCTTCCTTTAAGAGTAACTTCTTAAGATTATATTTAAAAGTATACATTGAACCAGCATTTTTTAGTTCTCTGGGAAGCTGATTATATAAATGAGGTCCACGAATGTTTATATCTCTTGAGCCAATATCAGTTTTAGACCTTCGTACTAATAAATCTTCCCCTTGACGGGTAGTTAACCCGGTAACTGAGCTTACTGTAGAAAAATTATACAAGCAATCAGGAAGATTGTTTCTTAGTATATTAAAAACAAAGGTACATATATCAAAAACATATTTATCTCTAATCTTTATCCATTCTAGATCTTTTAAAACAGGAGAGATGTGCTCGTATTTTCTTACATTGCCAACAGCCACTCGTGCTGCAAAGTTTTGTAACTTTTGTATTCTTTGTAATTGAGTCTTATTTGTACATCCCCAAACTTTGAGACAGTAATTAATTAAACTCATAGCTAAGGACTGGACAATTATTATACGAGTTGATGTTTCAAATGAGTCTTTTACCCTATTTAGATATATTAGAGTACCCATTACTTTTTTATAAATTTCATCTATATGCATTTCAAAATTCATGTAACGGTCAAAATAGACACCTAGGTTCTTTACCGAGTTCATTGGCTTAATGATATTACCGTTAAAATTTATATGAAGATTGTCATCAACTTCTGATAATAATTGTCTGGATCCGATAAGAATAGATTGGGTTTTAGTTTCATTAAGTAACAGACCATTTTTTAGAAAGCAACGTTTAGCCATATACAAAATTTCTTCTGCTCTACGAATAATATTTTCTAAATCATTAATTTCTCCTTCAATTAAGATTTGAGTATCGTCAGCATATTGAATGACATAACAGTTAGGTAAATATTTTACTAGATCGTTTACATATATTAGAAAAAGTATAGGTCCTAGGATCGATCCCTGAGGGACCCCAATCAATACCTTCTTGCGACTTGAAACTACATCTTTTATTCTGACTGACTGGTAGCGGTTTTTTAAATAGTTCTCGAACCACCTTGGGTCAATGTTCATTTTTTTGCATTTTTCTAATAAGATGGTATGGTGTACACTATCAAAAGCTTTAGAAAGATCGAGTAGTAGTAGCAATGATATTTTCTTATTATCTATATTTTTGTATATTTCATCTGATATTTTCAATAAGGCAGTTTCAGTTGATAATTTTGGCCTGAAACCGTGTTGACTTTTTGCAATAAGTTTATTTTTTTTTCAAGAAACTCACTTAACTGATTTGCAACAATCTTTTCAAGTATCTTTGATAAAATTGGTAGTAAAGAGATTGGTCTATAGTTAGAGACGTCGTCAGGATTTCCATTTTTAAAACCAGGAATTACATGGGGATTTTTCCATAAATCTGGGTAAATATTGGTAACTATGGAAGTATTGATTATTACCGTCAGATAATAAGCTATTACAAATAATGAATCTCTAATAAAACGAAAACAAATTCCATCTGATCCATATGCATTAGAGTCTTTAAGATTTTTTATTACTAAGATTACTGTATTACAATCTACTGTAGTAGGGTTAAAGACATCATTACTTCTATTGAATGCACTATGTTCTTGAAGATTAACATTATTATTATTATTACTACCATCATCACTATTATCATTACCATTACTACCACCATCATTATTATTTACACCATTATCAACATTTCTATTATTATTACTACTACCATCATCATTATTATTACCACCAATACTATTATTGATTTCATTTATTATTTCTTTTTTTGTTTTTTCAAAGGTTTTTTTCCCCACTTCAGCGAAAAAATTATTGAACTCTTCTGCTTTAGCACTTACATCTACCTCA
>JAXCGZ010008453.1:20000-22500 GCA_037179515.1 Halocaridina rubra
CCTCTCTCTCTCTCTCTCTCTTCACAAACTTCAGATTAAGTGACCAGAATAACAATAATGAAGGAAATGCAAATATATGAGTACCAAACAGGTAAGATTTTTTATATATACATAAACGATAAAGTATTTAATAAAATATTCTTATAAAACATTAAGCACTATAGTTTTACTTAAAAGTTTATCATAATTTGTAATTTATGTTAAACCAAATAAACTTCCAAATATATATGACAATAAATGAATAAATAAATGAAAAAGTTTATAAAAAAACATAAAGATATAAAAAATTACGAACCCTAAAACAATAGGAAGAAAAGAATTATTCACTATTTTCTTCTTCGTCTAACCAAATTAAAATTCCGAAAGCGTTCCAGACAAGCAAAATCCAACAGTCAATCCTATTCCTCACTCCCTTCCTCATCTCTCTCGTCCACCAATTACGACAGATATTGCATCATCTCTTTCCTCTTACACGCACACATGTACACACACATGCATACACACAGGATCCTCATTTTCATCCTTCTTTTATCCTCTCACTCTCTCCCTCTTCATTCTCCTCCCGCTATCCTCCTCCTCCTCCTCTCACCTTTCAACAAGTCTTGACCTCGCTCAACAATGTCTGGCTAAACTTTGCATAAATGGGATTTCAGTCGTTTCCTCTGATTATTCTCAACTTCAGGATAAAAGTGGAGCTCTTTAAGAGACTTCGAAGGGAAACTCTCTCTCTCTCTCTCTCTCTCTCTCTCTCTCTCTCTCTCTCTCTCTCTCTCTCTCTCTCCTCTCTCTCTCTCTCTCTCTCTCTCTCTCTCTCTCTTCATTTCCGTGATGTTTAGGTTACTATGCTTATCGTCATGTATGTGTGTGTGTGTGTGTGTGTGTGTGTGTGTGTGTGTGTGTGTGTGTGTGTGTGTGTGTGTGTGTGTGTGTGTGTTTGATCAAGTAAACACTATCATATGTGAAAACATGAAACTGCCCCTGGCAAGGATTCTAGCCTTGGACACCGAGTCTGTCCAAGGTTCGAATCCCTACCAGGGGCAAAATAAGTTTCATATACATTTATACAAACACGTATACATAAATATACACATACATACACACACACACACACACACACCACACACACACAAACGATTAATAGCTAATCAAGAGAAATGGTGACAAAAGACTAACAGAGCACTCTCGAGACTAATATACTAATCCGCAAGAAGGCAACCGTCCTAGCCCTTCGTAGAAAAGGGAGTCCGTGACGTAAATCCGGAACATGTCGATTATATGAAAGGAAGTGGAATCTATCGTCTCCTAAATGTTTGGAAGCTCGAAAAAAAAATAAAGACGAACATTAGTAGAAATAACACGCCAATATAGAACTTAAAATGGAGATTGGATGTTCACAATCAGTAAAATGTGATTAGAAATAACAAGAATGAGCATAACAAAAAGGAGCAAAGGTTGAGTAGCGGAGTCTCTTCACCTAAGTTACACTAATTGAATAGGTGTAAAAAGTGCCAAGCTGTAAATAGGTCATGAATAGGATTAAAGGCCCGATTTCTTAAACAGTGTAAACTTAGGATACCATAATGTTAGTTAGCTAGACACACAAAAATGGATTTCATAAACGCATCTGACGCGGTTCTGTGTATGGCTAGGATTCCGTCGGGATCCTGGGCCCGATTTCTTAAGCAGTGTTAACCTAGGATATCATAATGTTAGTTAGCCAGACACACACAAAAATGGATTTCATAAACGCCTCTGATACGGTTCTGTGTATGGCTAGGATCCCGTACGGGATCCTAGGCCCGATTTCCTAAACAGTGTAAACCTAGGATACCATCTTGTTAGTTAACTACACACAAACACAAATGGATTTCATAAACGCATCTGAGGTTTGCAAGGACATGCACTCAGGGTAACGATCACTCCTGCCAAAACCAAAATCCTTCGAAATCAGGAACTGTCGTACCCCTCTGTAGAAAAGTTAGTCCATGACGTAAAACGGATAACATCATATAATAATTTCAATCACGACGCCATTTACTGGTGTAGCCAACAGAGTGGCCAAAAATGTAACAAAAGAATAGGGAAAATAGTGCTTCATTACACTCCTGATCCTTTTCGCCTCACTTATTAATTGAACTATGATAAGAGAAGCTCTCCTGGTTCCTTTTAGTTACCCCCTTCGAAACACAGGACCTACGAGGTTAAGTTTCTACCTCTTCCATAAACTAGGATATTGTCTAGTTGCCTCCTACGACACACAGGGAATATAAAGGTGGATTTTTACTCACCCACAACATGGGATATCCCATTTAGTCTCTTCTTCCGACAAGAAGGGAATATGAGAGCGAAATTCATTCTATATCCACCACTTTATTTTCGGTATCTGCTTTAACACAGGGTCTCATAATTACCATTTTTAGGGCCATTGACTAAATTTATTGGTCATAGATAAAGTCACTCTTGCAGCTCCACTCTTGCACTAAGCTCTTTCATATAGAGA
>JAXCGZ010008453.1:30000-35237 GCA_037179515.1 Halocaridina rubra
TTTGTATTGTTCAAATCCTTCAAGAAATGAAAAAAAAATATATATGTATAGATCGTATTCCATCATGCACATGCGTTCAGCATAATCTAATGTAGACCATTATTATTATTATTATTATTATTATTATTATTATTATTATTATTATTATTATTATTATTATTATTATTATTATTATTATTATTATTATCACTATTATTATTATTATTATTATTATTTTTATTATTATTATTATTATTATTATTATTATTATTATCACTATTATTATTATTATTATTATTATTATTATTATTATTATTATTATTATTATTATTATTATTATTATTATTATTATTTTCCCCTTCGGTATTTTAATTTACGTATTCACAGTTTTCTATCGGTGATGTATTTTATATTGCTTGTTTGCTTGTTTTCTTTTTTCTTCTTTTGTTTTCTCTATTTTCTTCATTATATTTCTAATTCTCTCTTTTGGATTCTTGTGATGTTTTCCTTTGATTCATTCCGTATTAGGATCATGTATCTTTTTGTTACGGTTTTACGTCACGGACTCCCTCTTCAACCGAGGGCTATCTCTATGCCTCAATACATTATTTCCTTTGCTTTATTTTTATTATACTTTTGGATTCAGTATATCTTTTTATCCACGTGTCTTTTTTTTCCCTCATATGTCTGACTGAAATACATTCGTAATCTAATTCCATTTTATCTATTTATTTAATTATTTATATATTTATTGTTTCTCTCGTATTTTAATATCTATTGTTTAAATTTTTTTAAATGAGTTTCAGCCACATATTTCTTTTTTTAACTTCTAATTCATGTGAATTTTTAAAATATCTTTACATTCATATTTGATTTATATGAGAATCACGTTTTTGTCTGACTTCATATGCTTGTAACTGCGAGTTTTTTTTTTCATTTTTTTCATTTTTATTCCTGCCTTTATTATGATATCCGCGTATTATCAAACTTTTTATCAATATATAAATTTTTTATTCATAAAATGTGTAAAACTACGATTTATTTTCTTCGTTAAATTACATCCTTTGTACATTCAGATATTCCGACCGAGAGCCAAAACTGCCAAAAATCCAAATATTGGCTGAAAGGCAATTATTGGGTTAAGATGTTCTTGGAAAACTTTGGTATTTTTTGACTTAACCTTTTTGGAGAAGAGCTGAGAACCATTAATCAAATATTATTTAATATAAGTTTGTACGAGTAGTTCCCGTCTCGTAATCATTTTATAAACATACACACGCGCACACTCACACACGCACACACACACACAAACACACACACACAAAATGAATGTGCAAGTGTATCTCTTCGAGCATATTCAGTTGTGAAACCAATTTAATTAAACATATTTCTCTTTCAGGAACTGTACATTATATACCTCCGTTATATGTAGCATTATGGACTATCAACTTCATAATCAGGGCAAAGATCTTAAGGTCAAAGGGTCAAAATATATGTCATTCACAGGTCAGAAGAGTTTATGCAATTCAAGTAAATATTTTATATTCATTAATTAAGAAGTTAAAGATGGAGTTGATGAAATGAATTAATTTCTATTGTATTTCTCATGATCATTAACTTGTCTCTTTTCTGTATATTCATATTATTTATACTAATCATTTCCAAAATTTACAATAAAAATTACATGATGTATTATATAGCAATGTCTCGTATGCATATATATATATATATATATATATATATATATATATATATATATATATATATATATATATATGTATCTTTGTACTCATATATATATATATATATATATATATATATATATATATATATATATATATATATATATATATATATAGAGAGAGAGAGAGAGAGAGAGAGAGAGAGAGAGAGAGAGAGAGAGAGAGAGAGAGAGAGAGAGAGAGAGAGAGAGAGAGAGAGAGAGAGAGAGAGAGAGAGAGAATTTTGTTGTTAAATACAGAAATGCAATTGTTTGCTGCCGTATTTTGCGTCACTATATAATCACCGTAATGGAAGTGGATGAAGCTATGTTGGAGCCTTTGAATTAAGATTGGATATCTCTCCTGACACCCCTCTTGTAGGCTCTGTCGCCTGGCGGTCACCTCAAGATTCGTGTGCTCCAACCACTTCCCTACTGCGGTCCCTTGAATATAGCATACACGTGTAACTGTTTTTACAAATTCTCTTTCAACCTTCCATATCTATCTTCTTTTCATCATTTCCATCTTCCCCCTTCTCGCCATTGGTCTCCTTCCTGTCACCCAGGATCCGCCCTCCCCAACCCTTTTATACCTATTTCTTCTTTATTTTCCTCTTCTACCCTTTATCTTTCCCGTCGCCTTCTCCTTCCTTCTTCTCTTCCCTTCTATTCCCTTCCTCCTACTTCTGTTTTCCTCAGCCAAATTCTCTATTTCCTGTTTTTCCAACTAAACCTATCTTCACCTTTCCTTTGGATCTCTCTCTCTCTCTCTCTCTCTCTCTCTCTCTCTCTCTCTCTCTCTCTCTCTCTCTCTCTCTCTCTCTCTCTCTCTCTCTCTCTCTCTCTCTCTCTCTCTCTCTCTCTCTCTGTCTGTCTGTCTGTCTGTCTGTCTGTCTGTCTGTCTGTCTGTCTGTCTGTCTGTCTGTCTGTCTGTCTGTCTCTCTCTCTCTCTCTCTCTCTCTCTCTCTCTCTCTCTCTCTCTCTCTCTCTCCTCTCCTCTCTCTCTCTCTCTCTCTCTCTCTCTCTCTCTCTCTCTCTGTGTGAAGAAAAATACCTTGTATATTGAACTTTTCATATTTCTATTGAATGTTGTCTTCGTAAATAAAACAGGGCGATTTCATCAGCAGAAGAAAAACAGCCATCTATTTACTTTCCATCAAAGGGCGGTGGGGGGGGGGAGCACTAGCGCACATGCTTAAGGGGGAAGAAAGGGGGCGAAAGGAGGGTATATGAACCCCGTGGGGGATGGGGATGTGATAACGGAAGGGGTAGTGGAGGGAATAACACGAGGAGGTGGAATACTAGGTGGGGTTAGGCAGGAGAGGAAGGGGGAAGGAAGGGATATGTGATAACGGAGGGAATATGGGAGGGAATAACACGAGGAAGGGGAATAATAGGAGGGGTTAAGCTGGAGAGGAAGGGGGAGGGAGGAGGTACCATGAACTAAAGCAAACGCGAGTGTGTGTGAGTGAATGTGTTTAAGTAAAAATAAGTGCAGACTTCCAGGACATATATATATATATATATATATATATATATATATATATATATATATATATATATATATATATATATATATATATAGTGTGTGTGTGTGTGTGTGTGTGTGTGTGTGTGTGTGTGTGTGTGTGTGTGTGTGTGTGTGTGTGTGTGTGTTTATTAATTCCGAATATTAACATAAATAAAGTTAACATTTCTCAAGCTATATTATTACAGTATTCAAGACAAAAATGTATCATATAAAATTATTAACAAAATACAATGGGAAAAAACTCCCATTAGACTATAATGTAAAAGGGAAAAAAAGGAAAAAAAGTTAATTTCTTCAATTTTTTTTACCTCTATTTATGGCCGAGAGAAAGTAGAAAACAAAACTAAATAAAAAAATGGCAATAATGAATAGAATAATCATATCATAGCAGTTCCACTCTTTTATTATTATTATTATTATTATTATTATTATTATTATTATTAGTAGTAGTAGTAGTAGTAGTAGTAGTAGTAGTAGTAGTAGCAGTAGTAGTATATCCGGTTTCTTTAATATATAGACATACATTGCATAAGTAGGCGATATTACACTACAACTAACATATATATATATATATATATATATATATATATATATATATATATATATATATATATATATAATATATATATATATATATATATATATATATATATATAATATATGCAAGTATGCCTATATGTAAGTATGGCTGGGAGAGAGGAGAGGAGAGAGAGAGAGAGAGAGAGAGAGAGAGAGAGAGAGAGAGAGAGAGAGAGAGAGAGAGAGAGAGAGAGAGAGAGAGAGAGAGAGAGATTATTTTTGCCCAAGGCCATTACGCCCAAAGGGGAGAGAAAATGAACTGACCTGTATACTTTCATTATTATATTATAATTATGGCCTAATAAAAGTGCTTTAGCAGGGGAATAATTACCCACAAACTACTCCTCCCCCTCCCACTCTCCACCCCAACCCCCCCAAGAACCAACCCAGTCCTACTCTGATCACCCCCCTCCAAATCCCAAAACCCTTCTTCCAGCTCTTGATCGTGCAATGTTGAGGTTGGAATTATGTACAATAATGCGCATAAGATTATATTTCGTGGCGTAGGAGGTGACTATAAGAGATATACAGCGTGATGGGGTATGGGTGTCATGAAATCCCTCTATTATCCGTGCAGCAAGAAGTAATAAAACAGATATACTTCAGGACCAGGGTAAGTAGTCTCCGTGGCAAAATGGTAACGTCTGCGACTCTGAGGCAGCAGGTCGAGGGTTCGCGCCCCGTCACGGACTGAGGTTAGTAAGGGTATACACTCAGGGTAACGATTACATCTGCAAAACAAGTCCTTCGCAAGGAGGCAACCGTCCTAGCCCTTAGTAGAAAAGGGAGTTCGTGACGTAAAACCGAATCCAGTACTTCAGGACCAGGGTAAAAACGCCGACACCGCATACCCTGCGAGTCGAAAAAGCCTCTTGAAAGGGATATGACTCATAGTGAGAGAGATTGAATTCCAGCATTATGTCGCAGGAGGAAACTGAGAGGAAAATGAGTAATGGAACTTGGCAATCCCTTCATCCCAATCTCAATCATTAAGGGCGGTTTACACGGTCAAACGGTTCGTCGAACGCGGTTCGAGAGACAAGTGTTTGAAGTGATGTTCGAACGTGTGAACGGGGTATTTGGTTGTCGAACACGTTCCGTGTTCGACAACCAAATACCCCGTTCACACGTTCGAACATCACTTCATACACTTGTCTGTCGAACCGCGTTCGACGAACCGTTTGACCATGGTAAACCCCCCTTTAGATAGTAGAAGAGAGGATGAGCTGAGTATTCGCAAGTGCCATAAACAAAGTTATTTCATTGCAATCATGACCATCCTGCTAACTTCAGCTAGATAGCAGTTCATTTCAATAGTTGTCTGTTTATTAATATAGCTGATACTAGCATAGATCCGAACACTCTCAAGTTAAATGAGGTGAGTACACCACGAGATGTCTGAAATAAATTGTGGAATAGCGTTTCACT
>JAXCGZ010008454.1:0-15000 GCA_037179515.1 Halocaridina rubra
TCAGAAATAGAACCAGGCAGAAAAATATTTAGCCATAAGTAAGCATTTGTTAAGAGGCTACTAAAAAACAGCGACCATATATGTTGGTGTTTGCCGTTTTATGTGTCATTATATCCCCATTCGAATGGGGGTGGACACAAACAGGTTTAAGGTTACTGAGACTCGGCGACCCTACATAACATAGATAAAATTCTTGATAAAAAAGTAGTCATGAAAGAGCTAAGACATTATGTTTCATTAAGCTGAGACCCCTTAAATATGAGAAGGAGAAGATAATGGCTTCCCTCTCAGTAATATCCCTTGCCGACTTAGCGGGCTCATTGACTGCACTATTAGATTTGTGGAGTCATGGGTAGAGCAGTATCTACACTACCTAGAACAAAAATCTTTTCGAAGTCACGTACTTGTCTTACTCGCGTAGAAAATTGCTAAATATTATCTGTCCTTATTGATCGCGATAGCGGTTTTTTTAGAGCGCTCGAACCCCCCGCGGGGCGTTAGGAATGGAATCTAACCTTAATTCTTCTGCTCCAACCTGTCTGTCTCTAATCCCCACGCGAATGGGTATGACTAATTACGTATACAGCGACATACAACTCCTGTATATACCTTTATCAAACGTGGTGTAAGAATATACAATGTAAGTTCTGACCCATTCATTACATCTAATTATGTAATCAATTACTTTGCTGGAGTGACAGGGTCTACGTACCACAAGAAAAATTATTATTTCCTCTCTTTTTAATTATTATTATTATTATTATTATTATTATTATTATTATTATTATTATTATTATTATTATTATTATTATTATTATTATTATTATTATCATCATAAGCCAAGCAAAAGCCTAGCTGGAATAAGTCAAAAGCCCGATTTCTTAAATAGTGTAAACCTAGGATACCATATTGTTAGTTAGCTAGACACACACAAATGGATTTCATAAACTCATCTGACGCAGTTCTGTGTATGGCTAGGATCCCGTACGGGATCCTAGCCATACACCGAACCGCGTCAGGTGAGTTTATGAAATCCATTTGTGTGTGTCTAGCTAACTAACAATATGGTATCCTAGGTTTTCACTGTTTATGAAATCTGGTCAAAGACACTAAACCAGATGGTTCGACCCAGAGTAACAGCTTCGTGAGGAAAAGTAAAAGAAGAAAATAGGAAAAAAATATACATATAATATGGTACAAATCAGCATTGCAATATTGACAGTATAATCCCTCCCCCCAATTGGCTCTGTCGAAGAGAGACTTGTACGGACCAACATCGAGACTTGTTCTTATTTGTGGGAATTTAGCTTTGTATTATCTAAGTACTGAAAGAGTGAGCAATGCAAGTTCATTGCCTTAAATAGTTACTCTATCCGGTGTGGCATGTGTGTGTTTGTGTTTGTGTAGGAGAGAGAGAGAGAGAGAGAGAGAGAGAGAGAGAGAGAGAGAGAGAGAGAGAGAGAGAGAGAGCGCAGAACCTATGATATATATTAGTATATATTAGCGGGTTTGCATATAGAAAGTAACCAAGGTGGTAGAACTTGAGAGAGAGAGAGAGAGAGAGAGAGAGAGAGAGAGAGAGAGAGAGAGAGAGAGAGAGAGAGAGAGAGAGAGAGAGAGAGAGAGAGAGAGAGAGAGAGAGAGAGATTCCCAGCATTTCCGGTAAGCAGATCACTTGGCCCTCTTCAGTGCACGTGTTTTGAAATTAGCGATGATGTTTTACTTGACTAAGATTGTGATTCCCACTGAATATAATTCCCCAGCTCCAACCTATCTGTGTCCACTCCCATTCGAATGGGGACTAATTGGTACACACAAAATGGTGAATGATTTTCTTTGATTGAAATGCTCCCAGCGTCGAGTTTGATTCTGTTTTCGTGTGTGTGTGTGTTTGTGTGTGTGTGTGTATGTGTGTGTGTGTGTGTGTGTGTGTGTGTGTGTGTGCGTGTGTGTGCGCATTTACCTAAATGTGGTAACGGGAAAGAGCCCTATGTTCGGTTTCAGTATTTACTCACTGACACTTATCATGTCTGTCCTGAAAAATATGATTGCATTTATTATTATTATTATTATTATTATTATTATTATTATTATTATTATTATTATTATTATTATTATAAAAATATTAAAGAATTAAAATAATTTAATCATTTTTGGTAGAAATTACATGTCTATAAAGACAAAGCGATGATATATGAATTGAAGCAATACTTGTATATGAGGAAAAGAGATAAAAATAAATATTTTTCTTATTATAAAAACTTGTAATATTTACAACAGAATTTCGCGTATGCAATGCGTTTGGGTGAAAAAAGTTTGTGTGTGTGTGTGTGTCTGTGTCTGTTTGTGTCTATATTCGCATAAAGTAACTCTTATATTTGATATATGAAAATAATCGGTCATTAGCTGTCATCATTACTTATGGGACAGAAACATATGGAGAACACTGGCCAGAAACATCGACCCCACATAAATGTGGGAAAAGATGTAGACGAAGAAGAAGCTGTCATAATTACTTATAAATAGCCATAATCCCGGTCCGCAGTTCGACTCCACACACCTTCATGTGAGAAGGAGAGGGTAATGGGACGATTCTTGTGATGGATCTACCTGTATGAACGATCTATATATTCCCAAATAAGTGGGAGTGGCCAAAGGAGGGGATTCCTTGTCCCCTTGTTCCGCCCCATTTACTCGTCTTTTGCGAATTGCAGGAAGAGGTTATCATGGCCTCCAATTCAAGGGAATTGTGAGAAATAATCCTTCTCCTATCAGCGTCACGGACTGAGGTTAGTAAGGGCATGCACTCAGGGTAACGATTACATCTGCCAAAACAAGTCCTTCGTAAGAAGGCTGCCGTCCTAGCCCTTAGTAGAAAAGGGAGTTCGTGACGTAAAACCGAATCCAGTCCTTGTCCTCTCAGCAGGCACAGAGAGGGTGCCAATAAATATGCATGTGGGGGTCAGTGTAAAAAAATATTTAATCAGACTTTCTTGCAGGAGAGGGAAATGGGGTTCCTACGATAATAGATTGACCCAGTCATCTCAGCATGAAATATGAGGTCACCATTAGATTTGTGGTGTCAATATTGTAAATGTTTTTCTTTTAAGAACAAAGAAAAGAGATAGAGAGGGACTAATTGGGTACCTAGAGTGGTCTTATCATTTTAGATGCCTGCTACGACACGTGGAGATACAATAGCGGGTTTCTTTCTACCTCACAATCAAGGATATCCCTCGTAGGCGCCTACGACGGAACGGGAAGAATTCAAGGACAGAATGATTTGTTTTGCCACGAATATTTTGAGTATATTGAGGGTGAAATAGTCTTGCCATAACCCCTCTTATAAGGGGGGTGACTGAGTCAACGCAAAAATTTGACTTTGTGGAAGTGAAATATTGAGGATAAGCTTCACAGTCTCTTACTCCGGCTCATATTGTTGATATTTACGACACACAGGGGAACACGAAGGAGGTATTCTTGCCTCCCCTCAGGGGGGCGAAGTCTTCTACAACACCATTTTTGAAGCAGATATTTCAGGGTGTCGTGAGCAGCGCCCATTGGCTACAAAATGTTGACCTAAATTCCACACTTTATCATTTAACCTCTTTTGGTGTTAGGTGAACTGCCTTTGCCAGATGTTCTCTCTCTCTCTCTCTCTCTCTCTCTCTCTCTCTCTCTCTCTCTCTCTCTCTCTCTCTCTCTCTCTCTCTCTCTCTCTCTCTCTCTCTCTCTCTCTCTCTCTCTCGATATATATATATATATATATATATATATATATATATATATATATATATATATATATATATATATATATATATATATATTGGGAGTAAGTAATTGGCGAAATAGTATATTATTATTATTATTATTATTATTATTATTATTATTAGTAGTAGTAGTAGTAGTAGTAATAGTAGTAGTAGGTACTTTGTTAAAAAATAATGCATAAGCACATCATGACATGCTTAAACGTATGAAACGGCAAAGAAATAATATAAATAATATTTAAGAGATACGTTTAAAGAAATAAAAAAAATCAAGTAACTTTAATTCTATTAAACCATGACAATTATAACATGTTTTAACCTGTTCTGTTTCTTGGTCGGAGAGCAAATTGAACACTCGACTCGGGATGTGACAGACCCGTGATCAATCCCACCGCGAGGCGTTAGAAGAGGCATCCAATTTTAATTCCCCAGCTCTGTGTATCGATAACACAGTGCTTATGTGGTACTTGAGCCAAGTTTTAACCGGTTTCGCTGCTTGAAAAGAGAGAGAATTTTTTCATATCCTTATCGAGTATACAGGTTATCTGTTGATGGGACAGCAGGAGCGTTTAACCGTGCGTCAATAATAAGAATGTTCCATTTGAAGTTGGATCGTATGCTCTGACATGAAAAGACGCATTTGAATATATTATGCTTGACTGTTTTTTACTGTCTGTCGTTTTCCTTTGTGTGACATTACCTCATCTCTCCCTTATCCTTAACCTTTTTCTTTTCCTTCGTCTTGGTATTTTCTCGTGCCCGGGCCTTTATTGATGAGGGCAGTTTCTGCCTGTCCCGGTGTCACACTCATAAAAAAATACATAGGACCAAAACCAGTTTAAATAATCTATCTATCTATATACATGAGCCATTTTTCCCCTTATAAGGGGAGTGGTTGAGTCAAGGCAAAATACTCTGACTTTTTGGGAAGAGAAAATACAGAGGAGAGTATTCCCAGTCCCCTTGCTCTGCCTCATTTAGCCGACTCTTACGACACGCATGGGAACACGGAGGAAATGTAAATAATAAACCGCCGTTTTATAGGTCACTGTTAGTGCCCATTATGGGGGTGAGCACTGACTGAGTGTGGCTGGGGATGCAAGGCTGGGTGCCCTTCCTCACACCCCACAATGGGCTCGATTGCAGGTCTGCCAACTAACGATTCGAGTCTTTTAACCACTTAGCTACCGTGGTCCCCCTCTCCCCAAAAAACTAAATTTTAATTTAGACCAGTATTGGAATGGTCAGTAATATATCTATCTATCTATCTATCTATTTATCTATCTGTCTATCTATCAATATATTTATCTATTTATCTAATCTATATCCATTTATCTATATGCTTACCTATCTATCTATCTACATGACACTTTGACAATTTCATGTACAAATATGAATACATTTTCTGTTAAACATAATAAAACGCGTTTTCTTGCCCCGTTTCATCAGCATTACCATCCGCGAAAAAAGAGTCGCATAAAACGAAAGGTCTCGTTTTATTATTATTATTTTCCTGCATTGAATTTGTGAGTTAAGTCCTGAAGGAAGGCCCGGGAAATGATAATAAAACAATATGCTTCGTTTTATGCGACCTTCGCATAAAACAAAATACTTCGTTTTATGCGACCTTCACCATAAGGAGCGAAATGCTGATAATATGTGGCAAGACAACTCAAGTTAACTTGACTTTTTGTCTCGGAAAAATGCAGCTTCGGTCAGAGACGGAAAAGTAAAAAAAGTTGACTAAATGGGGCGGAGTGATGAAGACTGGGAATCCCCTCCTCTGTATTTTCCTCTCGCAAAGAGTCAAAGATTTTTGCTTTGACTTAGCCACCCTCCCTTATAAGGGCATTATATATATATATATATATATATATATATATATATATATATATATATATATATATATATATATATATATATATATATATATATATATATATATATATATATATATATATATATATATATATATATATATATATATATATATATATATATATATATATATATATATATATATATATATATATATGTAGTCTCCGTGGCAAAATGGTCGTGTCCGCGACTCTGAGGCGGCAGGTTGAGGGTTCGTGCCCGTCACGGACTGCGGTAAGTAAGGGCATACACTCTTGATAACGATTACATATGCCAAAACAAGTCCTTCGCAAGAAGGCAACCGTCCTAGCCCTTAGTTGAAAAGGGAGTTCGTGACGTAAAACCGAAACCAAACCATATATATATATATATATATATATATATATATATATATATATATATATATATATATATATATATAAGTTTGAAAACTTAACACACACACAGACGCACTTTGCTTCGAAAGGAAGATGAGTTAAAAGTAGAGAAAAAGAGAGCTCGCTGAAAAGAGGAGGCAAAATGGGTCAGTGGGAAACTAGGTCAAGGATCAGCAGAGGGAAAACAGCCTCCAACAAGAGAGAGAGAGAGAGAGAGAGAGAGAGAGAGAGAGAGAGAGAGAGAGAGAGAGAGAGAGAGAGAGAGAGAGAGAGAGAGAGAGACCATCTGCAATACGCTCTCTTTTCATACACATTATTATTAGTAGTAGTAGTATCATTATTAGTATTATTATTAGTATTATTATTATTATTATTTTTATTATTATTATTATTATTATTATTATTATTATTATTATTATTATTATTATTATTATTATTATTATTATTCCATAATATGATAAGGACAGTCCGCCATAGTGTTTATATTATTCTATATTTTACCATATACCAACACCAGACATAAGATAACTTTTCAAACAAATATATATATATATATATATATATATATATATATATATATATATATATATATATATATATATATATATATATATATATATATATATATATAGCTAAGAAATAGTGAAAATTGTTATATTTGTATTAAATAATATTACTGCAAACCATTAAAAATAGAAGACATTCTATCTTTTTTTTATGATTGTGACACCAGGACGGGCCAAAAAAAATAAATAAATAAAATTACCCTCATCGGGCCTGGGCACGAAGAAACTATAAAGAGAAACAAAGATGGGAGTATTGTGACTTGTCAGATGTGAAGGGAAAATAAGGTGCAAATATGTTTACACAAAATGACAGAAATAATAATATGCTTCAATAGAGCCACTTAAAATTAGTAATCAATGAAATTAAAGTTACTCCACAATTAAATTAAGCCTAGAGAAGAATTCTCATTTTAAACTAGACTTCTCGGTGTTAATATAAAAAAAACTGAAATATTTTTTCTTTAGAGTTATTAATACAACCATCGTAAAAAAAATAAGAAGTATATTTATATTATATTTAATTGATATTCATTTTTGGACCTTCTTGATTGATATGAATATATATAATCCCCCTGAGAGAGGTAAGAATACTGCCTCCGTGTTCCCCTGCGTGTCGTAAAAGTCAAACCAATCAATTTTGACCTAATATCTTACGTTCGTCAATAATTTTAACCTAAGATCTCAGGCCGCTCTCACACCGGTGGCACGTCGCACGTGGCATGCCACGTGCGACGTGCCACTTTGGTGTGAAAGCTGCCTTACATTCATCGGTAATTACGCAAAGTGTGGAATTTTACCTCAAATTATTGTCATTTCAACCTTGCGGACTGATCACTGTTCCGGTTTTACGTCACGGACCCCCTTTTCTACCAAGGGCTAGGACGGTTGCCTTTTTGCGAAAGACTTGTTTTGGCTTTTGTAATCGTTACCCTGAGTGCATGCCCTTGCTAACCTCAGACCGTGACGGGGCGCGAACCCTCGACCTGACGCCGCAAAGTCGCGGACGCTACTGCTTGAGCCACGGTGACTTGTACTGATCACTGTTATTACATTGAATTTTCTGCAACTCTCTCCTTAGGGATCAAGAAATTATTTACATAACTCCATAAATTTTCGTTCCGTGCAACGCCATAGCATTACGAAAAATAACGAAAAATAGTCGCAATAATTTGGAACATTTTTCATTCGACAGTTTGTTATTATTTTACATTTTCTGCTCGGAGGAGCAAAAATAAATCTCGTGATCCCCTGCGTGTTGTAAAAGTCAACTTAAAGGGGCGGAGCGAGGGGACTGAGTCCTGTTTTGTCTTTGATTTTCTCTATGTTTGTCTGTCGTTTTTTGTCACTATTAATCCCCATTGAAATGGGGGTGGACATAGACAGATTAATGATGGGGAATTAAGGCTGGATGCCTTTCCTAAAGCCCTGCAATGAGCTCGAACGCGGATTTGTCACTTCCCGATCGAACACTCAAACCACTGCGCTACCGCGGCCCCCTGTAATCTAAGCTTATAGTATTTTCTTTTAATATTTATTTATCTTATTTTTCTCATATTTATGTTTTTTCGTTTTTTTTTTTTTTTTGCTTCTCTGTGTATATTTTTTCATAATCAAGTTATTCTTAAAATAATGTTGATAAAAAATAAAAATAATAATAATAATAATAATAATAATAATAATAATAATAATAATAATAAAAATAATAATAATAATAATAATAATAATAATAATAATAATAATAAAAATAATAATAATAATAATAATAATAATAAAATAATAATAATATAATAATAATAATAATAATAATAATAATAATAATAATAATAATAATAAAATAATAATAATTGTAATACTGTTATTATTGATAATAATAATAATAATAATAATAAAATAATAATAATAACAATAATTGTAATACTGTTATTAATAATAATTATAATAATAACAATAATAATAATAATAATAATAATGATAATCATAATAACAATAATTGTGATACTGTTATTAATAATAATAATAATAATAATAACAATAATAATAATAATAATAATAATAATAATAATAATAATAATAATAATAATAATAATAACTAATTGTAATACTGTTATTAATAATAATAATTATAAAAATAATAATAATATTAATAATAATAATAATAATAATAATAATAATAATAATAATAATAATAATGATAACAACAACTTTATTTCACGAAGTTTACAGAGGTTATTACAATATAACTCCAGGTGAATAAGCGTCATATATATAAGTATATTGACATTGCATTGCATAATTATTACAAACTAGGAGTGCGTGTTGACTTCATGTGAGAGTATATTGACATTTGTTTATTTGTTTTGCCGTTATATATATCACAATTGATCCAATTCGAATGGGGTTGGACAGCACAGGCTGGAGCTGGGGGATTAAGGCGGTGGGCCAGTGGTTAGAACAAAATCTTTTGTTGATATTAGAGTCAATGTGACCTTCCTTACCTCGCACCTTGGGTTGCTATTGATTTTGAAGGAAGGAAATTGTCATTAGAGAACTGGAGAGAGAGAGAGAGAGAGAAGAGAGAGAGAGAGAGAGAGAGAGAGAGAGAGAGAGAGAGAGAGAGAGAGAGAGAGAGAGAGAGAGAGAGAGAGAGAGAGGTGATAATAAACGCCTTAAAAGACAGAGATATGAATGATTTGATGAGAAAGAGAGAGAGAGAGAGAGAGAGAGAGAGAGAGATTATTTTATTTTATTTTATTAATTTATTGCGCCAAGGCGTCAGACATTACATGAGTTCATACAAATAATGCTTCAAATGGATATAAAACCAAGAATTGAACATGGTTTACAGGGAGGTGTACATATTGATAAAACATTGCTGCATACTAACATACAACTCACAGAATGGCAGCACAGAGTACATTATATGCAAAAGTAAAGCTCAGAGAAACGCAGAATGCACAAACAGAATTATACAGCAACATACAGAAAATATATGTATAATTCAATATAATTAATGGCCACCAAAGTGAGGAAAACGAGCAAGAATAACATCAAGGTTGTCATCATTAAGTAAAAATGAGCAGATCTGTATTAAGTTCTGACCTCGTGGTAAAACATCTCTCACTGTGGGGCACTGAAGACAATAGTGGTCAAGAGTGTTAGCATTAGTTCGGTCGCATAATGTACAGGAGGTGTACTGTGGCATATCTAGAGTCTGGGAGACCTGCCATAAAGGCCGATACCCCATTCTGAGCCGAGCACTAACTACATTGTTTTTCCGCACCATTAACCCGCGTCTGCGATACTTGTAGCGACTGTGAAGGAAGTGATCATGGTGCTGTATGGACACACTGTTGGCCCTCTCCGTGTCCCTGCGCTGGACCGTCATGGCAAACCCAGCTGAGTAGATGATGTTACGTAGGCATCGGAGGGAGGGCTCAGCGTCCACAGCATGCCCATCCAGCATACAGGCCGCCTTGGCAAGACGATCCGCTGTGTCGTTGCCAGTCAGCCCAATGTGGGATGGAGTCCACACAAATGACACAACAAGAGAAGCATCCCGAGCGGCTGCGAGGCAACATAGTATATCTCCCACAGCACGGCCACAGATAGGTCTTGGCGAGGATAGGGCTTGTAGGGCCGATTGGGAGTCAGAGAGAGAGAGAGAGAGAGAGAGAGAGAGAGAGAGAGAGAGAGAGAGAGAGAGAGAGAGAGAGAGAGAGAGAGAGAGAGGTGATAATAAACGCCTTAAAAGACAGAGATATGAATGATTTGATGAGAGAGAGATTATTTTATTTTATTAATTTATTGCGCCAAGGCGTCAGACATTACATGAGTTCATACAAATAATGCTTCAAATGGATATAAAATCAAGAATTGAACATGGTTTACAGGGAGGTGTACATATTGATAAAACATTGCTGCATACTAACACACAACTCACAGAATGGCAGCACAGAGTACATTATATGCAAAAGTAAAGCTCAGAGAAACGCAGAATGCACAAACAGAATTATATAGCAACATACAGAAAATATATGTATAATTCAATATAATTAATGGCCACCAAAGTGAGGAAAACGAGCAAGAATAACATCAAGGTTGTCATCATTAAGTAAAAATGAGCAGATCTGTATTAAGTTCTGACCTCGTGGTAAAACATCTCTCACTGCGGGGCACTGAAGACAATAGTGGTCAAGAGTGTTAGCATTAGTTCGGTCGCATAATTTACAGGAGGTGTACTGTGGCATATCTAGAGTCTGGGAGACCTGCCATAAAGGCCGATACCCCATTCTGAGCCGAGCACTAACTACATTGTTTTTCCGCACCATTAACCCGCGTCTGCGATACTTGTAGCGACTGTGAAGGAAGTGATCATGGTGCTGTATGGACACACTGTTGGCCCTCTCCGTGTCCCTGCGCTGGACCGTCATGGCAAACCCAGCTGAGTAGATGATGTTACGTAGGCATCGGAGGGAGGGCTCAGCGTCCACAGCATGCCCATCCAGCATACAGGCCGCCTTGGCAAGACGATCCGCTGTGTCGTTGCCAGTCAGCCCAATGTGGGATGGAGTCCACAAAAATGACACAACAAGAGAAGCATCCCGAGCGGCTGCAAGGCGACATAGTATATTTCCCACAGTACGGCCACAGATAGGTCTTGGCGAGGATAGGGCTTGTAGGGCCGATTGGGAGTCACAAATTATTACCCCATTCACTCGTCGTCGAACAAGGAGAGTCACGGCATCCAAGATGGCATTCAGTTCACAGTAGGTGGAGCTCGACGAGGTGGGTAGTCTACGGCCAATCCATGAATCAGCCGGCACAGGCGGCTCCATGGTGGGGGAAAACACAGCACATGCCGCCCTCCCATCTGCTTGCACAGAACCATCAACATAGACGTGGTGTGCTGCAGGGACAGATGTGGATACATCAGCGATAGTCTCCAGAGCTAACTGTCTCTGCAAGGGGGGATAGACATCCTTCGAGGTCGGTGTATATGTGACAGCGGGGAGGGGGACACGCCAGGGTGGTAAATCTGGGACAGCCGCCTGCACTGGCAGGTCGATGTCAAGGCCACGGAGAATGTCACTCACCACCCTGATAAGGTTATGACCTCCTGCTCGAAGTGGGAGCCTGGGTGCGTCTGGATCAAGGGACGTCCTCATGACAGCAGAGAAGTACGGAGCAAGAAAGGGGTAGTGAAGACACTTAACAGTAAAATAGGACACATTGGCATAAATCCTCTCCACAAGAGGGGGTAAGTTGAGCTCCAACTGCATACTCACAATACGGGTAGAGAGAGAACATCCCAAGATAAATCTCATGACTCGATTCTGGAACTTTTCAAGTGGCTCGAGAGCTGGTTTAGGAAGTTGACACAAGGCAGGAGACAGATAGTCAACCACTGACCGAAGTAGTAGGATGTAGAGGGTCCTCGCCACTGGGATGGAGACTCCTGCAGCATTGTTGGCAAGCCACTTGACAGGTGCAAAGCGGGGCTCCAGACGGTCAAGAAGGCTCTTCACAAAGGGATGAATTCGTTGACGAGCAGGTATAGCTGGGGTGATCCGGACAGGTGCACCTAAATACGTGTACTGTGTGCAGTGAGGGATGACATTACCACCCATGGCGAATGCGGGCAGTGCTCTGCAGTTGCGTGAAGTAAAAATCCTGCTTTTTTCTGGGGAGATAATAAGGCCACAGGAGGTAGCAGACACGTAAAAGTCATGGAGCATGTGCTGAAGGTCGTGAGTTGAGGTCGTGTGGATGCATATGTCGTCCGCATAGCAGGTAACTGTAGTACCGGGGATGACAGGAAGGAGGGAGAGTAGACGATGCATAAGGATATTGAATAGAAAAGGACTTAGCACACCCCCCTGAGGAGTACCCAGTTCAAACCGTTCATAGGAGCTATACGACCCTTTAAAAAGGACGCTTGATGTTCTGTTGCAGAGATATCCCCGTATCCATTTCAGTATGTTCCCCCGAACTCCAAAGTCCACCAGCTGGTCAAGAATAATTTCCTTGTTGGCTATATCGAAGGCAGATTTGAGGTCCAGGAAGGCGACCACACTGGTGGGAGAAAGACGGGTGTAGAGTTCAGCGAGGCAGTGATGTGTGCTCCGTTGTGGGAGGAAACCATAAAGACTGGGGGAGAGTTTATCCTGTAGACGGTGCATGAGCCGGGCAAGAAGGATGCGTTCAAACACTTTGCTGAAGCAGGAGGTGAGGGAGATAGGCCTAAATTTGTCGGTTCCAGGTTTTGGTAGAGGAATAATAGTGCTTCTGGTCCAGGCAGAGGGCACATGCCCCAAGCAAAAGCAAAGATTGAAGAGGCGCAGTAGGGGGTTACCAGGAACTTTCTGAAGAAGACGGAGAACTTGATATGTAAGACCATCCTCCCCAGGGGCAGTAGCCTTAATCCTAGCAAGAGCACGTCGTAGTTCATCCTCTGTGAATGGGATGTCATCCTCTTCATCCGTCTGTAGTAATGCACCCATTAGGTGGAGGTTACGAACACTGCGGTGGGTGGAGAATGAAACTTGTCGAAGGAAGGATAAAATCTAATGCAATACAGGGAATACAAGGAACAAATTAAGTGCTATTTTTACCTCTAGTGATGGCGCTGGGATGCATTGTTTTTTTTTATCACTCGTTGCGTGACTTGAGAAACGACAAATGCGGATTCGATCCCACCCCCGGGTGTTAGGAAGCGCATTCAGCCTTAATCCCGCAGCTCAAACATGTCTGTGGCCACCACCATTTGAATGGAGACAAATTTTAAACCGTAAAGTTGTGCATCTATCGCAACCAGAGCGCGTAAAGATGCTTTAGCACGTGGTGAGGCCCAATGAGCTGCTGAGTTGACGGGGACTATCTAGCTCATGAGGGACGCAGCTATTCTCATCCTTTTAGTCGTAAGCTCTGGCGCAGAGAAGCTATTTGAGCATTTTTGGGGATTCGAACTTAAAATTTTTGAAATGGTAGCCAAGAATTTTTTTTCATTTTTATTTCACTATCAATACTCATTCGAATGGGGGTGGGCATAGAAAGGTTGGAACTGGGGAAATGAGACTGGATACGCTTCCTAACGCCCTGCGGTGGACTCGAACTCCTGATTATCCCTTCTCGATCCGAGTGTTCTTACCACAGCTCTACCAGGAGTTGTAGTTATAGAGACATGGAATTCACGGACTGAGGTTAGTAAGGGCATACACTCAGGGTAACGATTACATTTGCCAAAATAATGGAATTCACGGACTGAGGTTAGTAAGGGCATACACTCAGGGTAACGATTACATTTGCCAAAATAAGTCCTTCGTAAGAAGGCAACCGTCCTAGCCCTTAGTAGAAAAGGGAGTTCGTGACGTAAAACCGGATCCATCCAGACATGGAATAATAAGAAGAAAAGTTTTAAAAAAAATGGAGGTGAATGACAGAATATAAATAAGAAAAATGGAGGTGAATGATACAAGTAAGTGGAAAGTTTGAGAAAAATAGAAAAAAAAGATATTCGTTATTCATGTGTAATATGCCAATAAACAGATATTGCGTCATTTGTTTCAGCAACCTGTTGGTTCTAAGAAGGAAGGTTGAGGGGGGGGGAAGATTGGAAATGGAGAAAAACTGTAAATTGGTACACGAGAATTTCTTTGTAATTTCTTCTTCTTCTTCTTCTTCTTCTTCTTCTTCTTCTTCTTCTTCTTCTTCTTCTTCTTCTTCTTCTTCTTCTGCAATAATGGGGTCGCTTTTTTTATCCTCTTGGAGACCACTGTTGGTTTTAGCTGAGATTTATTTACGACCGTATGTCCTTCCTGACATTAATCCTCTCTGTTGACCCTGAGTCAAATTGGCCTGTCTCCCCTGTATCAGGAATACTGTACACACACACGCGCGCACATATATATATATATATATATATATATATATATATATATATATATATATATATATATATATATATATATATATATATATATATATATATATATATATATATAATGTACACGTTTTATGTGTCACTATTAGTCCCCATTTCGGGGTGGACACAGGTTGAAGCTGGGGAATAAAGTCTGCATGCCCTTCCTAACTCTCCACCGTGTGTTCGAGCGCGGGTCCGTCACCTCCTGAGTCAAGCATTCTTCCATTACGTTACACACACCACACACACACACACACACACACACACACACACACACATATATATATATATATATATATATATATATATATATATATATATATATATATATATATATATATGTATATATATATATATATAGATATATATATATATATATATATATATATATATATATATATATATATATATATATATATATATATATATATGTATATATATATGTATATATATATATATATATATATATATATATATATATATATATA